>CAUYPK010123755.1:0-43094 GCA_963574355.1 Loris lydekkerianus | reverse complement strand
AGAGAGCCACACCACGCAGTGACCTGCCAAAACAGACAAACACTCACACAAAAGCATATAATTTTAACAATAATATATTAAACACATAATATAACATGCTCAGTCAGGTGTTTTTTGTTACCTTGTTCGCCACCCCTGATTTATAAAGCCAAGACCCACGGTTATGCCACCATGGCCCTTTGGGGAAATGTGTGCATTGTGTCTGGCTAGAGCCATTCTGTGAAGACAACCTAAACCCCTTTGAGCCTCCTGTGAAGCATATTGCAGGCTGAATGCGGGGTGGAGGTGGAGGGCAGTGTGGTGGTTCTCACTTAGTGGGTGGCCTCTCCAGATGGCCCTGTTGGTAGCCGGGCTACCTGGGACCAGATTCTCTGGTCTCCTCCTCACTTGCTGTTCCTCTATCCCATTGCTCCACTTGGCCCCTGCCTTTTGGCACAGCCATATGGCCACCAGGACAGGCCTGGGTAAGGCTGTTAGGGGCTTGGCCTCTTGTGAGGGCCACTTGGGGCCTCTGTCCAGATTGGACAGTTGATATTGTACTGACAGTGTGAGGTCCAGGCAGTCCAGGCAAGCTTGTGGTAGAATTTCATGTGTGTGCTCTGTGGCCTCTAAGCCTCCTCCCTAGGGGGCTGCAGATGGGCCCCCACCAGGGGAACTGTGGGCATCTCAGTGCCACTTTGCCTTAAAAATAGTCGTTTCAGAGCTGCCCCATGCCTTTGGGCAAGGCTGGCTTAGCCACAGACTGTGGTTGGAGACTTCTGTGTCCACCTGGGGGACAAGCATGTGTGACCCTCCCTCATCCTTGGCAGTGTGGACAGAGAGTGATTGCCTCTCATGTAACTAGGGCCATGGCCAGCACCTCCAGGTCCACCTGGCTGGGGACACCAACTGAAAGGTCCAGGCTTTTGGTACCAAGGTCCAATTGGGATGGTTGGTTGCAGCAGAGCTCTCCTGGGGGCAGGGCAGTGGGGGAGATCTGAGCTGAGCAGATCCCAGCTTGTTGGCCTGCAGTTATTGAGGTGCTGAGGCTTCTGGGCCCATGATCAGCCTGGAAGCTGGGTGGCCTGGGCTCTCTGTGTCCTCTGCTTGCCTGTATGTTTCCCAGCCATTCATGCCTGCTTCCCCTCTCCCCACCATAGGCTGGACAGCACAGACTTCTGGGGACCCTGCTGCAGCTTTCCAGCTGCTCTTCCACCCACTCTGTCTCTGTCCCCCATGCTACTTTCCTTTCTGCCCACAGCAGTGTCCCCTTCCTGTGAAGTTCTGGCATTCACAGAATTTATGTTTTCTTTTGTATTTTAGCTAAAGAAAAAGTGTCATGATTTCTCTGCTTCTGGTTTTGAGTTACTCTTTGTTCAGTAAAGCACTTTATTTTATTGTCCAGAGAGTCTCAGTTAAGCATAAAGCTTGGGGGTCAGCCCTGCCCTGCCTGGGCCCTGGGAGGCTCAGCCTTCTCTTTTTCAGGGTGCAGGTCTCAGCCACACCTCGAGTTCTCTCTCCTGCCTTGGTGTGGATACACCCTCAGGCTACTAGGTACCATGACCCAGTGAGGGGTGACTGAGAGCATACCTGCCCAGATCAACACACAGCAGCTGCCATGTCTCCTATCCTGCTTTGGCTCACCTCTGAGCAGACTGCTCCTGGGACACAGCGCCCCGGCTCACTTCTGAGCAGGTGCTCCTAGGACACAGGTGCTCCTGCTTTAGCTCCATCTTGGGCTGGCTGGTATGCCCTGGCTGGGTTTGGACCAGCTCTGTAGTGGAACCTAATGAAGCACCTGAATCAACTGCCCTAAAAAAAAAAAAAAAAGTCACAGCATCATCTATTAAATATTTATCTCATTCCCACTGATTTGTAATGATACTTTTGTCATATACATGTATGAAGTTTCAATATCATTATTAGTCTTCCTGTTCCATTGTACCATTATTGTGCTTTTTTTAATTTTTAATTTTATGTTGCAGTTTTTGGCCGGGGCTGGGTTTGAACCCGCCACCTCCGGCATATGGGGCCGGCACCCTACTCCTTTGAGCCACAGGTGCTGCCCCATTTTTAAATTTTTTGAGATAGTCTCTGTCACTCTGGGTAGAGTGCCATGGCACCATAGCTCACAGCAATCTCAAACTCTTGAGCTTAAGAGAGCCTCTTGTCTCAGTTTCCCTAGTAGCTGGGACTATAGGTGCCCACCATAATGCCCAGCTAGTTTTTCTATTTTTAGTAGAGACTGGGTCTTGCTCTTGCTCAGGGTGGTCTTGAACTCCTGAGCTCAGGTGATCCACCTGCCTAGGTTCCACAGAGTGCTGGGATTACAGGTGTGACTACCACTCCCAACCTACTTTACTTTTTTCCTTATTATTATAGCTTTGAAATGAGTCTTGATATTCCTATAGCAGTGATTTTCAGCCAGTGTGCCATGGCACACTGGTGTGCTGTGAGAGGATCTCAGGTGTGCTGCCAAAATTTTTAAAGAACATTAATTAAATTATTTTTGAAAGAAGTTCAAAGCACAGGAAGTATATTCTTTTTTTACTCTTTTTTAAATCAACGTAATTTAAGTGTGCTGTGAGATTAAAAAGTTTGAAAAACACTGTTCTTTAGGAATGAATCTACTCATTTTTTTTCAGATTCTTCTGGCTATATTTCTTTAGACTTTTATTATTCCATAAAAATTTTAGGATCATCTCATTAAGTCTCATGAAAATTCCTGTCGGGATTTTGTGTAGAATAACACTGAAGTTATGAATTACTTTAGGAAGAAGTGCCATCTTATTGATCCTGAGTCTTCTCACACACTCCAGGTGCTGACATCTCTGCACCTCAGTGGCTGGTGAGATGTGGATTAGATTTCCCCCTCTTTAACAAGCTCACAGGGTTTTGTGAGAATCCACTGAAACTATGCTCTAGAAACTACTTTCCCCAGTCTGTAGTGTTGCATACGCTTGTTGAAATCTTGGCAGTCAATTTCTGGCCTCTGTCTCTCCGAGGTTAAAATTCACTAGAAGGTGGTTATCTCTTTTGCTAACAAATCTGCTGTACTTTTTCTTTCCTCTTAATTTAGTTCAATAAACACTTCCTGACCCAACGGTGGACCAACCAATGGCCAGCCATCCTAGGATGCTTGAGACTTTGTTGATTTTGCCACTGAAAGTCCTGTGTCCTGGGAAAGTCTCAATTCAAGGTACACTGGGATAGTTGGTCACCAGGTTCTGTGCTGACTTATAGGCCACCAAGAAGGTGAACTGGATGAGCCCTTGCCTTTGAGGAGGGGGAGGGACCTTGGACGGTCTTGGTGTTGGGATTGAAGGATGAGGGGAGGGAGATTTATAGACAAATGTACTTTTATACAGATTGTTAAACTCAGGAAGAGAATCACAAACGGCCATGCACAGCAGTGTGGGGTTGGAGGTGGATTCAGGGAGGGCTTTCTGGAGGAAGTGCACAGGTATAGGATGTATAGTATTAGGTAGGCAGAGATTGGAGTTAGAGGAGAGAAAAAGTCAGTTTTACTTCTCTCTCAGATGCTTTCAGACTCCCACCTATGATTTTGTGCTATCTCTCCATTCTTTCTCAGACATCAGATCCTTTCAAATGCTATAACTTAGAATGAGATGGGATATTGTCCCATTGAACAGATGGGTAGACTGAGAAGGAACCTGCTTGTCTAGGACCACATAAGGAGTCCATGGCAGAAGTTATACTGGAATTCAGCTCTCCAGCTCAATATGCTGTCCAGCTTACCCCCCAAACTGTTCATTCTGGGGACCTGCTCTTGGTTCCTTAGCCAAAGGTCCTCAGGCTGTTTTGGAAGCAGATGCTGGCTTGCCTTACAGGGACAGTACCCAAATGGGACAGATATGGCCAGCTTCCTCACCTCGTGATCCTGCCTGCCCCACCCACATTCCACAGTGCAGTCCTCCCTGCACTTCACACACATCCAGCCTCAGGCACCAGGGGCAGCCGGGATTACTGTGAAGCAAATTTTATCTCAGAGGAATGAGATGTTCAGAAGGTTGGAAGCCTGGAGGCCAGCTAGAGGCTGTCTTACCCATTGTCCTTTTATTGTTTACCACCCACCCATAAACAACTACGAATGTGAATGTGAATAGTAAGCTAACATGTACTGAGCTCTCTATGTGGGTGCGAGGTACTTTACACACATTATCTCATTTAATCCTCACTGGCCTTATGAGGTCGATACTATTAGAACTTTTGTTTTGCAGATTAGCAACCCGAGATTTAGAGAAGTTAAGAAATTTGTCCAGGGTTGGATTTTTGATTTAAGCCAATCGGAAACCCAAGCTGACACCCTTAATTGAAGCTCCTGGCCATCTCATGCAGCCAGCTTGTCTGATGAGGAGGCAGAGGGGCTGGGCAAAGCTTCTACACTGAGTGGCCTGCCTGCCAGGGCCCTTAGAGCAGAAACTGGTCGGACTTTGTATCTGGAAGAGGCCAAATGGGGCTGGACAGGACATGAGGGGCAGGCTGAAGAGCCCACCTGTGTGGGGAAATAGGCCCTCCTCCCTGGGTTTCTCTAGAGGGGAACAGAAGCCTGCTAGGGGCCAAACTGCCACAGGGCTAACTGTCCCCAAGAGAGCCATGGGGAAAGGGCTAAGTCATTATCCCCAGTGAGGGAGGGAGCAGAAAAAGGGGAAAGAAGAGAAGGAAGGAGAGAAGGGGAGGGAGTAAATGATTTTGGAATGCCAGATGAAGTGTTTTCTGATTAACTAAACACACCCTTCTTCCCTAACCTGGTTCTAAAGCAATTGAGAAATACCCATATCTCTTTTCTAGGCATTTGGAAAGTCAGGTATTTTTGTGTTGTTCCCAAGTTTCATGGTTCCCTGGGATCAGGCTGCAAGAGCTGCCCTTTGAGTTAGGGTTCATTATGCTACAGAGCAATAACGTGAGATTAGAATGTATATTTGTCATTAGAATGTAAACCCCACCCCTGTCTTCTGAATCTTGTCACCTCGGCACCCTCCATCTGCACAGAACCACATAACCATATGTCTTAGCTTGGGTTCTGCCAAGACACAGAGGGAAGACTTGTTTGCAGGTCATTATCCCAGGGACTAGGAATGAGGGCCCTGGAAGAGCCTCCAGGGAAGGAGGCAAAGCTGTGTTCTACTCTGAGGAGCTGTGCTGAATGTACCTTGGAGTTGCCTGCGTCAGGCACGGAAGAGGAGGGTATTTATTTATTCACTTTCCTCTTGTTTTCTTTTGGCCCGGGGTTGCCTAATCCCTGGCTCCTGCAAGTGTGTATACCTGTGCAGGAATGCCCGAGCAGGCTCCTAAGGTTATTACATTGGCAGCAGCAGAGAAGTCCTAGGGCAGAAGGCAAGAGGTGAAGTACACAAGGTGCTGACAGGTTTCACGAGCTAGTACCAGAGTGGGAATGAGAAAATAAGACACACAAGAGATAAAAGTGATGGGGCCGGAAGGTCTGGCACAGCTGATAGCTGCAGCCAGCACCGAATTGTGTGAACAGCTTTATTTATATAATACCTAAACTAGGTTGTTATACTAACAGTGTTGTAAATCAGCAGGGAAACCAAGTGGAATATTTTCCTCTTACAAAGTTGAGAGGACATAATAGTACATGGGGTAAAGATTAACTTTAGGGAGAGAAGGCTATGTGCTCTTTGGCAACAGAGTACAAAAGCTATGTGACTTCTGACAGAGGAAGCAAGGAGAAATAACTACTGTTGTTATTAGGAAGGCAGAAGAAGCAGTTGGGGGTTGTTCCTTGAAAGCACCTCCTGGGCTGTGGAAGTCTTGCTGCCTCACAATCCACTCTCCACAGACAGGCTACAACTAAGTGTGGCTATCTGCTACAGCGATGGTAGGAACAAAACAGTAGTCGGAGGGGTTGTGAGATGGCGTGTGAAAGTTGCTAGAGCTGACACACCGTGGTTTGCACATTGGACAGCACTTCCTAGACTTTATCTGGTTCACTGACAGGGGCCTAGTTAAGGCACCCAGAGCAGCAGGCTTTCATTAGAGGTCACCCAGTAAGACAGAGGCAGACTTGAGACCAGAACCCACATTTTCTGATGCCCCCTCAAAGATCTTTATTGTACTGGGCTGACACAGAAGTGATCTTCCCAGGAACAGGGTCACCTGGTAGGCAGGGGCATCCCTGAGCTGTGGACCTGGGTTCCTAGGAGTATAGAGGAGGAATCTCTCTCTCTGTTTTTTGTTTTTTTTGGCAGAGCCATGTCAGAATGTGAGCTCCTTGTCTTGTATATCATTTTATTTCAAGTGCCTCAATCCATAGGAGCATTTATTTAGTGGGTGCTTAGCAAATGTGTATTGATTAATGAATAAGTGAATGAGTGTGAAGAGTGATAGAAGAGAAGTGGTCCCTCTCCTGTACACAGATGAAGGATGTCTCCTCTTTGATGTTTGTCTTCCCAAGCACTGACCTATCTTTGTTCATTTGCTGAGATTCAAGTTTTGTTTGTTGAGTTTTGTTCTCTCTCTTTTTTTTTTTTTTTTTGAGACAGGGTCCCGCCCTATGCCCCTGAGCAGAGTGCAGTGGGCGTGGTAGCTCACCACAACCTCAGACTTGGGCTGTGGGCACCCTGTTGCCTCAGCCTCCGGAAGCTGCTGGGATTATAGGCGCTCGCCGCAGCGCCCCGGCTGGGTTTTTCCATTTTTTTCATGAGTTGGGGTCTCACTGTCGCTCAGGCAAGTCTCGAACTTCCTGAGCTCAAGAAATTCTCCCTCCTCAGCCTCCCACAGTGCTGGAATTACAGGCGTGAGCCACCACGCCCGGCTGAGTTTTATTCTCTTATCTCCCTTTCTTCTCCCATTACCCATCCTTCTCAGGGATGCATCTTGTACTCATCTCCTTTGGAGTGTGACATAGCTCACAGTTTCACATGGTGCTTAAAGTCCCCCCCATCCTGGGGAGAGGCTGGGGTCTGGTCTCTGGGAGAGCAGGGACTCTGAGTCATGTCCTCTTCCTCATGCTACATCATTAGATGTCTTCATGGCAAAGCCGTCCTTGGGGGCAGATTGGAGCACTTTGGAAGTGCCTCCACTAAGGACAGAGCTTATAGAGTGACTGCTTTCTGTCCAGCCCACTGCCACCCATTCACTGCCCCCTGCTCTCCCCATCTCCACCCTCCACCCTTTACTCCTCATAGTTTCAGGACCAGGCCACTCAGCCCAAGCTGGGACAAGGAGCTATCTGCCTTCTTCCCCCGACTCACCTGGGCACTGATTGTAGTAATGATAACTACCCCTCATGTAGTCCACCAACTTTATAACATGCATAGAATATTGCCACCATCACAGGATCCCTGTGACAATACTGTGGAGAAGGCTGTGTGAGGAGGAAGACAGGTCTTGGGCCAGCACAGATGACAGGGGTGTCACAAGGGTGTTAGGTGATTCCAATATGCAGCCGAGGTGGAGGATATTGCTCTAGACACATCTTTTCTTCCTCTGAATATTATCTGGCTCCTTTTCCTCTCAGGAATTCACACTCAGTTTGCCTGGCATTTCTGGAGAATTGAGGTAGGAGCCCCATTGAAGACAGTGGTAAGCTTTGAGCTCCCCACCAAGCAATGGCTACTGAGACCCAGTCACAAGATGTAACATCAATAGAGCATTTGCACAGGTCAGTAAACATTTATTCACCATCTCCTCCTATCTCCAGCTATAATAACAGATCTCTTTGACATTTGCTTACCAAACAATTATTTATTAAGTGTGTACTGTGTGAGGCTGCTAGGGAAGCAGAAAGGACCTAGAATGTCCCTTGATGGTTTATGGATCCATGGGTGAGAGCAGTGCAGTGTGGTGGGTGCACATTTGCAATGTTCTCCCAACTCTCCCAAAACATGGTGTCTGCAAAACCCTCGAGGATGGTCCATTCTTTCATTCATGCAGCTGGTCATGGGCTCACCAAGTGCTTATATCTTGTCTGTCTCATGAAAAGTGAGGGAAAAGACAAGCTTAGTCTCCAGCTTATAGCAGAATGGGAGGAATTGAGGTTAAGACAAGCCCTGAATGAAATAACTACTGCAAGGTTGAAGGTGAACACATCCAAGAGAAGTTGCAGACTGAGGTACCAGATTTAGCGGACTGGATCTGATCGGTGTTTCTGAAGGAAGGGTATGGAGGACAGCATCTTGAGAGATGGGAAGGATTGAATAAAGGTGGATGGGGAAGACTGGATAAAGGCAATCTTGTTGTCTCCACCTCCCTAACACCATCTCTTTATTGTTATTAAAGACCTAAAGGCTTTTTTCCCCGAGGAACCTGAAAAGCAGCCTTCCATTCTGGTCCTACATAGTGGCGGTTTCTTAGGCACGTCATGGAGGGCTGAAAACTATGTCCCTTAGGGTTTGGGGCAGTAGTGTGTTGGAAAATATTTAACAACCGCCTCCCTAGGGGAAAAAGTGTGTGTTGTAGCATTTGCCAATTTCTGTGGTGTAAATACTCCCATGATGGTTAATTTCAGATTACTAATGTGATATCACTGAACCTAGAGTTGGGAAGTGAAGCGTACAATCTGCTCTGGAAAGCCAGTGCCAGCTCGTTCCAGGACACTACTGCAAAGGGGGATATCTCTACAAGACTTTTTTTTTTAAGTTTAAGTTTTTTTTTATGTGGCCCTTGGGTAGGGTGTGCAGGGAGGCACATTTTGGCTTCTGAGAATCATACTGCCATGGTGGCTGGGGTGGGTGGCTAACAGATGAAGACCTATGGTAGCCTGCTGTGGGAGGCAGACAGGCTGATCTCTCTATGGGGTGCCTCAGTCCAGGGTAAAGCATGTAGATGGCCCATCCCTGGGTGCTCCTTATCAAGACCACTGAAGATTAAAGGAGCATCTTTCATCTTAGCCAGGTGTGATGGTACATGCCATCATGTAAAGGGTAAAGGTAAAGGGTAAAGAGCACAGGGTGAAGTCATCAAAAACATCCCTGCTCAGAAAATCAGCAGGTGGATGGGGCTGAGTCCTTTGAACTCTTGATTGGCAGTTGGATTAGGATAGCTGGTTTGTCTGCTCTGTGGAGATGAAACTTGTTTTCCCCTCCTCCTTTCTAAATGCATTATCACAGTTGTTGACAACTCACTACCCTATGTTCCCAATTACCCAGCTGTTGCCTTTTTACCCAATCTTCCTGGGAGCTTGGAAGTCTTTTAATCCCATTTTGGCACTTTTGCATTTTGCATGTACCCTTTGTGTTAGAGATCAATAAAAAGGTTTCTGAGGAGTCAGAGGGTTGCTTCATTGCCTCGATCTGCCACTTGATGTGTGATTCAATGTACAACTCTACAGGCTACCTAGATTTTATACATTAAATTGGTGTAAAGTCTTGTTATTTCCCCAGCATTGTCTCCCTTGTTAGACCCCAGGGAACCCTGACAGCCTGCCCTTTTTCTATTCTATTCTTTTCTTTTTCTTTCTTTCTCTCTCTCTCTTTTTTTTTTTTGGAAACAGAGTCTTTGCTCTGTCACCCAGGCTAGAGCGCAGTAGTGTGATCATAGGTTACTACAACCTCAAACTTCTGGGCTTAAGTGATCCTCTTACCTTAGCCTCCCAAGTGCCTGGGACTGCCGGCATGTGCCATCACACCTGGCTAATTTTTCTGTTTTTAGTAGAGATGGGGTCTTGCTTTTGCTCTTGCTCAGGCTGGTCTCAAACTACTGACTTCAAGCAATCCTCCCACCTTGGCCTCCTAGAGTGCTATGATTACGGCCGTGGGCCACCATGCTAGCCATTACCTGCCTTTAGCCCTATAAGTATGGATGGGTGCCAGATTTCGGCCAAGGAGTGGAAAGTGGGATGTGTCACAAATAGACCATGAATGATGGGCCATGGTTCCAGCAGGAGAAGGCATTTAGGACCTGTGAGGCCTCAAGCAACATTTACCTGGCTTGTCCTCCCTTTGACTTCATCTCCCTGCCTGAGAACCCAGTCTGAGTCCAGGCCCTCTTTCACACCACCAGCCCAGAGTCGTGCCCTCTGCTACCTCCCTGTCCAGGTTTGTCATCTCTCACAAGGAGAAATGTAATGATAACTTCTCCTTTCCAGGTCTTCTGCAAGTCCCATCCTCACTAACCCAGTCACTGCACACACACAAAGGGAGTGATGTTCTTGGAAGCCATCCCTGATCACTCTTGTTTCTGAAGACTCCTTCAGTGGCTCCCTGCAGCCTAGAGACAACATTCAGTCTCCTTACCCCTCTGTTTGAAGCTCCATGTTAACCCTGCTCTTGACACTTCATTTTCTTGACATGTTCCTCCCCTTTGTATTTCCTGCTTCATGATATCTCAGATATCTGTTTCTCCTCCAAACTATGCTGCTCACTTTCACCATACCAAAATCATGCTTGCTCTCATCTTATGGGAGCTTTGCCCAGGCTAATCCCACTTAGAGCTCCTTTATGAACTCTTCACTACTTCCCAGGATATGCCTACTGCTCCAAATATACCAGATTAATCACACTTGTTCCTTTCCAAATTAATTCCATTCTGTTTGTCCCAGGCTTACCCCCTAAGTATGTTTCAGCCCAATTTAACCAAGCCTTTCCCATTTTTTTCTGGGCATTCCCTAGTATATCATATGGAATATATCATGGTTTCAAACAAGAGAAAATCCAACCCAAATTAAATTTAAATAATAAAGATTTAATTACATGTTGGCTCATGTAATTAAAAGAAACCAAAGCTAATTCAAGCTTCAGGTGAAGCTTGATCCAGGAATTCAAATTATGTGACTGGCATTCAGTTTCTGTCTTTATATTTTTCAGTTCCATTCCTTTCATATTGAGTACATTCTTGTTCGCTTCTACCCACACTGATGGCTCTTGAGATACATGCTTCCAGGGACAAATCCAATATTGAAAAGAGAGTCTGTCTCCAGACAGCTTGAGTTATTGGAAATTGAGTTTCATTAGCCTTGATTGGCTGACTTTGGTCACATGCCTATCCTTGAACCAATTAGTTGCTGTGAGCAATACAAATGCAGACTACCTTCAATAAATACAGACCCATACTGCAGTTAGGGGTGCGATCGATGCTAATGCACTCCAAAACAAGAAAATTCATAATACTGGGTGGAAGTGGGAAGCAAGGGATGGACACTGGAGAGTCATTCACCCAACGTCCACTCTCCCCACTCAACAACTTCTAAGATATCCCTATTTACTTCCTAGGCAAATCTTACATGGTCTTTGCCAAGAGCCCCTGCTGCTCTGTCAGATGGGAGTTTGTTCAGGCTCTTTTTTTCCCAGACCCTCCCTTTATCACATGGCCAGGCTTCTTGTATTAGAAGACAGCTGTCACTATGCTAATGATTACACCAAGAATTGCCATCTGTTTGCTCCTCAGAGGAACCAAGGTGGGATGCCCATTGCCTGCTTTCTTTGAAGCCTCACACTAGGTTTCCTTTCAGCTGAGTTTTGGGAGAAGACAGGCAGTCTTTCTTTTCTGCTGTCTGTGACTTTGGGGATTGCTGTCTCTACCTCATGCCACTCAGTTCAGCCTGGGCTGTTCCTGGCTTTGGGGTGTGGCTTGGGACTGGAGCTGGCAGGGTGCCTGGGTCCATAGTTTAAAGGCACCCAGGAGCAGCTGGAGGCAGGTCAGAGCCTGAATGATTGCAACTCTAGCCATGGTGTCTAGCTTCATTACCCGCCTGGGTCTGTGGGCTTTTGGACTGATCTTGGTCTTAAGCTTCCTCAAGCTCATCAGCCTGCTGCTGCGGAGACAGAGGTTGGCCAGGGCTATGGACAACTTCCCAGGGCCCCCCACCCACTGGCTGTTCGGGCATGCCCTCGAGGTATGTGGGGGAGTGGGGAGAAGAAAGAAATAGCCTCCCTTCCTTCAGAGAATTAGGCTTAGTCCCCCAGGGGCCATGGGGGGGCTGCGGGAGGACACCTCAACTTCAGTGGGGGATAACATGCTGGGAGCCATGGTTCCCACTCAATTTTGTCCCTGGGATTCTCCTTCAGTCCTGTCTTCCAAGCTGGCTTCAGAAAGTGAGGGTGGGGGGGGGGGGCCTTCTTAGGGGGGCCTAAGAAGGCCACAGACTCCATCTCATTATTCTGAGGCCCAAAATTCAGATGAGGCTCTGCTAAAGACTCAGTAACAGCATAGGCGAAAAATTAAAGCCTCTGGATATTCCAATAGAATGAGGCAATCATGTTTAGAGCTTAATCAGGGTCCTCTTTGTGCAGTGTAAAGATTTTCATTTCCAAGGGTGGAGATGAGTTCTCTCATAGGAGGCCTTGCAGACTCCAAGTCCTGGGGCCTTCCATACCTGTAGGTGGCTCTCAGTTCACCTTCCTGTTATCTCAGGGTGGTAGGGACCACCTCAACACCCACTGTCAGGAGCACTGCTTGTTTCCCTGGGCAGGGAATTATAATCAACTGGGAAAAGCAGATTCCTGGGCTTCCAGCCCCTGGAGATTCTAATTTGTTGGATTGAAACTAAGAGTGTAACTTAAAAAACCTCTGCAAGGGATGGGTAATGCCTGTAGCTCAAGTGGCTAAGGCACTAGCCACATACACCAGAACTGGTGGGTTTGAATCTGGCCCGGGCCTGCCAAACAATGACAATTACAACCAAAAAAAAAAAAAAGCCGGACATTGTGGTGGGCACCTGTAGTCCTAGCTACTCGGGAGGCTGAGGCAAGAGAATTACTTAAGCCCAGGAGTTTGAGGTTGCTGTGAGCTGTGACGCCCCAATACTCTACCTAGGGAGAAAGAAAGAGAGAGAGAGAGAGAGAGAGACACACACACACACAAAAACCACTTGGGCAGTGCTTGTGGCTCAGTGGGTAGGGCGCCAGCCCCATATACTGAGTGTGGCAGGTTCAAACCTGGCCCTGGCCAAACTGCAACAAAAAAATAGCTGGGCGTTCTGGTGGGTGCCTGTAGTCCCAGCTACTCAGGAGGCTGAGGCAAAAGAATTGCCTAAGCCCAGGAGTTGGAGGTTGCTGTGAGCTGTGATGCCACAGCACTCTACCAAGGGCAATAAAGTGAGACTCTGTCTCTTAAAATAAATAAAATAAAAACCTTTCCACGTGTTTTGATCTGCAGTTAGGTTGGGGATCCCAGGTTTGGGGTGCCAGAGATTAAGGCTCAAAGAGAGGCTTAGTTCCTTCTCCTACCTGTAGAATCCATCTTCTTGGTTCTCAGCCTGGGGTGTTGCCTGTCTTCCTTGATCGACACTAGAAATGAGCTTGACCAAAGTTTATTCTTGTCCCTACGGAGGAACCTCTGGGTAACACTCATACATCCTGAATACCGTATATACTCGAGTAAAAGCTGAGTTTTTAATTTGTGCCGAAAAAGCTTGGCTTATACTCGAGTATATACGGTATATCCAGGAAAAAAAGGGTAGGTTAGGGAGATGAATCCAACTCAGGCCCAGGATCTCAAGAAATGTACTGTCTGGAGGGAAAACAGATACCACAGACACTGCTCTAATTGGGATCTGCCTCAGCGCCATCCTCGTACTTTCAGCACTTGAGTCCCATTGGGTTATTACCATCTGTCTACTTGTGCATCTTCCTGGTGGGCCCTGGAGATCTGGTCTGCTTCATCCTTATCTCCTCAGAGTCCACCACAAAGCCTGGCACAGGCTAGGCAAAACCAAATGAACCAGCACTAGATGTTGGAGAGTAGCTTTTTTCTTGGGCCCTGGTCAGCTGAGCTGAGTAGTTTGTTTCTTGGGCCCTGGTCAGCTGAGCTTCAGGTCAACCAGCTGGTGGCTTGAGCAGGCTGAGTAATAGGAAGGACAACAGACAGAGCAGCTTCCAGGATCCCCAGCCTGCCCTAACTTACATGAGACCCTTCCCTTTGGTCTTTGGGATGCACTGTTCCCACCTATAAAGAGAGGTCATAGTGCAACTATTTGATGTTGAAGTCCCTTTCTCATCTGCTCTTTGGAGCAAAGCTTACTCAGATTCTTGGGGAACAGAGAAGAGAGTAGTGACTGGGGCCTCCTCTCCCCATTTCCTCCTATGGTTTATTTCTGGTGAGGTCAAAAAGAAGTGAAAATGTGAGAATAGGGGGCAGAGCTGGGGACCTGGAGCCAGTGAATTATCTCCATGCCCTGCTCTTTCCCTGCCTCCTTCTTCTGGAGAAAAACAAGCTAGTCCAGACCTCCCAGCCCTGAAGATGTCCCAACTTGGGGCATCTGAGGATGAGTCTGAGGCATCGAGTTGTGTAACTCAGAGGAGCTGGCCAAGTTACACAACTCCAGAGCAGGGATGCCCCAGCTTTCTTGAGGGACTGCAGCTGTAGTGGTAGGGCCAGGAGTCATCCTAGAGCTCACCAGGTTCCTGGGACAATCAAGCTAGGTACAGGGAGGCAGTGGCAAGCTGGCTGGGTCAAGGTCAACATGAGGTCAGGTCCCCTGTCCCTGGTGGGGATATTTCAGAGGTGTAATAAGGAGAGACTAATAAGGATGAACCAGGGTTCCTTCCAATCCTGAGATCCTGTTGAGTCTGAATTTCTGGTGGCGTAAGCCTTTCCCTGTCCTGTCCACCTGTCCTCCCACCTGACCTGGGAGGGATGGAGAAAAGAGGAATGACCTGGTAATCAGAAAACCAGCAAGGAAAACCCAGGAGGGCAAATGGGAAAATAAGAGAGACAGAGGGAGAAAGGAACACTACCAGCACATCACCCAGGAAGGAAGCAGGGACACCAGAAGATTCCCTCTAACCTGGAGTGAGTAGAGGAAATTTTTATAACTTTGTGCTTTTTTTGACATTGTGTGCTTAAGGGTTGTGAAAACTGTACAACTGCCTTGGGTTGAACTCAGGATTCAGAGACAGGGAAGGAAGGGATCTATGGGAGGATCATACCCAACTCCACAGAGGGCCTCGGAGGAAGGAACCCCAGAGTAGGTACAGATGGGTCCCTGGAAACCAAAGTAGGCCTGATCCCATGGGTCCTTGGGAATAGTGGCTTTGGTCAGGCCAGGTTCCCGGGGATACATCAGGGGGATGTTTGTGCCCTTCTTTAGGGCTGCTCCCTGGATGGTACAACATGGGTTACTTGAATAGGAAGGGATTGTTGGGGGGGGGAGGAGGAGGTAAACAGGGCCAGCACATGCACAGACCTCAACATGAATGGTCTTCTCTAGGCTGCAGCACACAATTTATGCAACTGAACACAGCAGGCCTGACAGTTCAATGTGCAGAAGAGAGTGTGAGTTAGAGCACTACAAGCACTGTGCACATCAGTTTTCTCATCTGTAGAACAGAAGTAATTATCTGTTCTACCCTAGGAACGTGGAACAGCCTCTGAATTCACTCAGGTAGTACCTGGCACATAGTAGACCCTCATTATATCTGTTCCCTTCTGTTTTCTATGTTGAAAAGAAGAATGTGGAACCGAGTAGTGAATTTGAATATTAGCTGAAGCAGGCATGCCTGGGCCAGCTGGGAAGAACAAATAGAAATCTGCAATGCTATTTACAAGGCAGAAAGAGCTGGCAGCGGCTCTTCTACGTCTTCCCAAAATTGAGTAACACTTTTGGCTGGTTTCTCATGACTGACCATCTGTGACCACTTTTTAGATTAGTCAGATGCTGCATATGTTTTCTCTCCTACTTTCTGGTCTTCCTTTCTTCAGCTCATTTTTATTTTTTATTTTATTTATTTAATTAATTAATTTATTTATTGAGACAGAGCCTCACTTTGTTGCCCTCAGTAGAGTGTTGTGGTGTCACAGCTCACAGCAACCTCAAACTCTTGGGAACAAGCGATTCTCTTGTCTCAGCCTCCCAAGTAGCTGGGACTACAGGCAGCCACCATGATGCCTGGCTATTTTTAGAGACAGAGTCTCGCTCTTGCTGGTCTTGAACCTGTGAGCTCAGGGCAATCCACCTGCCTTGGCCTCCCAGAGTGCTAGGATTATAGGCGTGAGCCCTTTAGCTCATTTTTAAACTTCATTTATTCAATTCACACTTCACTGAATATGCAGTGTGTTCCCAAGGCCCCATGCTGAGCTCTTTAGGATGTGGTCTGGGCACCCAGGAAACTTGCAGCCTAGAGGTGGGGTCAGGGTCCTAGTTGTGAGTCCAACCCCAGTGCTGTGGGCTTCAATTTCTTCATCTGTGAAGTAAGAATTATGATAGTGCTTATTTTATAGAATTTTTGGAGGGTTAAATGGCAAGTGTGGGGATAGCATGTTTATCTCAGTGTTAAATTCTCAATGAATGTCATCAATACCAATAATTAATTTTTAAAAATCCCAGGTATGTTCGAATACAAAGTGAAATGTGGAGAAGGCACTAACAGTGCTAGAGAAGCCCTGAGGAGGCAAAGATTTCAGTCACTGAGGGATTAGAGATGTTTCTGGAGAAGGGCTTTCAAACTAGATGTGGAGGAGCAGACAGGATCCCGACAGGTGTTCTTGAGCAGAATATGTGTGAGGAGGAAGTCAGCAAAGGCATGGAAGTGCTGCAGACCACGGGAGGCTGTCTTAGTTCTAAACATTTGGACTCACAAGACAGCACAGGCACAGTGAGCGTCCATCTGCTCTGAGGGTGTGGGCAGGAACCACAGGTCGTCAGCCAGGCAGTGCCAGGCATTCCCTGTGACATCCACACAGCCATCAGTGATCTGTCTTCTCCTCAGTGGAGGGCCAGGTGCAGGAAGATGAGATCCACACGGGAGGGTGTGACTGTACCCATTGTGGAATCTTCATGGCCCACAGAATCTCTGCATCCACTAATGGTCCCCGGACTCCTGCAAGGGCCATGCACATTACAAGAGTAACCACACTCAAGAAATGCAAAGCATAGTGTTGCCATCAGGTGTTTATTTTTCATTTGTAGCTCTTCCCAGTCCGTTTGTCAGTTACCAACCAGGGGTCATGTTTGTGGTAGCTATGTGCAACACAGTTGACATCCTATAGTTATCAGGTTTCCAGGAGAACAGGGTTGGAGAATATAACCCAAGTCAGGTTCCCATATGATGGGGAAAATATTTGGCCACCCCTTACTCACAGGTGGGAGTATCCCAGGGTATGGTCAGAGCATGTTCTCTAGTGACACTGGGAGACATTTGGGAGTGAGATGTAGCAGGAGGTGCAGCGAGGAGACATGGAAGAAGGTGAATTAGGCAAAGGTGGGCTTGAAGGGGAGGGAACTGCTTGCCTGAAAGCTTACCTTGGGCAGGATCCAGTGCTAGGTCCTTCACACATTATCTCAGTTAAGGGCACAGCTAATGGGTGCGCACCCCCACACATGCACCCCCACACATGACTTGAGTGATTTCATTAATGTCAAAGCAACCCTACAAGATAGGCATTATTATGCCCACTTTACAGATGAGAAGAATAAGATTTAGAGTTAAGGAACTTAAGTGCCCAAGTTCACAAAGCTGGAAAATAGGGGAAGGGGCGATCAAGATTCAAACCTAGGTCTGTTAGGCTTCAAAGTCGTGGGTCAGCTTTTCTTGGTTCACATCTCAGCTCCATTTCCAAGCTCCATGGTCCCTGGCAAGCAGCCCAGTCTCTCTATGCCTTAGGCAGCTCTTCCCTAAAATGGGACTCCACAGAACTGTCCTGAGGATTCTATCAGGCCCAGATGTAAGGCGCTTAGAACAAGGTTGGCATACAGCATGTACTTAATAATGATTAGCTGTTAGTAGTATATTTCCTCACAAACTCCAGAGCTCAGACACTATTCTGAGGCCTATGGCAGGTGTTAACAGATGTTAAATGTATTTTCAAGACACTCCCTCCAAGTGGGGAGAAATGGATTAATATTACATAGCAGTTAAAAAGATTAATATTACATAGCAGTTAAAAACATCGAATGACAGCTAAATGCACTGGCTTGGAAAGGAGGATCAGATATGATAAATGAAAAGGGCTGATTTTGCAAAAGTATTTATAGTAAGCATAATTTCAATTACGTAAAACACCTCTGGGTAAGATGTGGCTAGATAAACCCCCCGAAGAGCACGCATTACCCTTCATATAATCTCTCCAACCTCATCTCAGGTGATGGTCCCACCTCGGGGCAGCCGGCTCTGGAAGACATTATGATTTCTCCCATTCCAGAGCCTTTGCTCTTACCGTTCCCTCCACCTGGAATGCGCCTCCTTTACTGCTTCATGTGGCCAGATCTTAAATGTCATTTCCCACAGGAAGCCTTCCCACATCAGCTTATCTAAGCAGTTCTCCCTGTCAGTGTCTCTCATAGCACTGTATTTATTTCCCTCTCAGCTCTCACTACCATCTGTGATGGTTGCATTTAATTGTCTGCTTGTCTAGTATCTGTCTTCCCCATAGAATGAAAGGGCAGGACATGTACGTCTCTTCCCCTGAGATGTCTAGAACAGAGCCCTGCACGTGTAAGTCCTCAATAAAAATGTGTGGAATGACACAGCCCAGGTGGAATTGAGGTGATTTCTCTATGGCACAACAAACAGGTATTATCTTTATAATGATAATGCTTTAATGTTGAGAGGAAAGTGCTTTCTGCTTGCAGTGAAGACAGAGAGTGGGTGGCAGGTGCCAGATGCAAGCAGGTTGGAGAGTTTGGGATTGTTGAGCTAACCTAAGTGTGAGAAGAGCATGTCTGGGACTTAGAGCAGCCATGACATGGCTGTGGGGCTGGAGGGGGCTCTGAGCCCCGAGATGCTTAGGAGAGGGGGTACAGCAGGGAGAGGGCTGCTCCCAGGACCTGCCTGGGCAGCCTTCTGCCTCCCCCTCCAAGGTACTTGGGGCCTGGCAGGTGGCCTGGGTTCCTAAGTGGCCCTGGCCTTCTGCCATCATTTCAGATCCAGCAGACAGGGAGCCTGGACAAAGTGGTGTCCTGGGCCCACCAGTTCCCCTATGCCCACCCACTCTGGTTAGGACAGTTCATTGGCTTCCTGAACATCTATGAGCCAGAATATGCCAAAGCTGTGTACAGCCGTGGAGGTGAGGTGCTCTTGGGGAAGCAGAGGGTTCAGGGTGTGATATGGGGAGGAGGCCTGGGCCTGAGTCCTAAGTCTGTGCAGCTTCGATCTTCTCCCTACGGATCATTAAGCCTCCTCTGGGAACCCCCTGTCTGTTTGACCTGATCCATCTCCTTCTCCTGCAGACCCTAAGGCCTCGGATGTATATGACTTCTTCCTCCAGTGGATTGGTGAGTGAGCACCTGTCTGCAGACCTGGGTGCTGGGTGATCAGGGTCCTGCCCTGCTCCACTCAGCCAGTAATCCTAGGTTTTCTCTAGCCCCCAGGTGCTCATTTTAAACCTGGATTCTCAGTAGGCAGACAGAGGAGGAACAGGAGACCCCATGGCTGGTCAGGATAGGGGCCTGTCTTCTTCCCTAGACAGCAGGGCAAGGATTCTGGGGGATGTGTGAGTGTAAGAATGATGTCCTAGAGGAAGATGGCGCTAGAGTTCATCCTACAAGAGATTTTTATAGGGGGTGCTGTCCAGGGAAAGGGCCAGAGGAAAGGTATGTGGTAGAACCACAGCTGGTCACTAGTAGCTGTGAGGCTGTCTGGGTGGCTGCAAAGCAGAGCCTGGTTGGGAGATGAAGCTAGATAGAAGGACCACTGTCTTTGGTTGCCAGGATGAGGAGACAGTTTGATGATGAGGCTAGGTGGGAGCCAATGAGTATTCTGGAACCAAGGCCCTATGTATCTCCACAGCCTTCCTTTACTTAGGATCCTGGGATCTGAGAAGGGGTAGGGCTAAGGGGAAGCAAACATTCCCAAGCTATTTACCTACCCAGTACCATAGGGAAGTCCTCTTGTGATTCTAACTCTCTCTTCAGTCATCAAAAGGAGAGTACAATGAAAAGACAAATGGAAAAGGCATAGGAAACAAGAGCAGTTTTGAAGACAGAAATGTTTTCCCATCACTGGGTATGTGTTGTGGGGCAGGAAGATAGAGTTCCCCTAGAGGCCATGAAGTGAAAACGTGGCAGATTGTTTCCCAGGTCCTGAAGCTGCATGCCACAGTCTCAGCAGCTGAGAGTGGAGGCCCAGCAGCCTTCTCTCCTGCATAGCTGTCCCCAGAGAGATGTATCGCCTTTGTCTATTTGACTCAATGTCATCTGACATAAACTCCTGGAGTCCAGACTTTGTGGGTGTAGCTGAGAGGCAGAAACTGAGTCATCCTGTCCTAAGGAAGGTGCTAATTCAGCCAAGAGCCGCTGCCACCTCTGTGTCCTAAGGGGTGGGGACAATACTGTGTTTATTAGCAGCCTATCCATGGAGGGTTCCAGCCTCTGGGGCAGGGGTTGGGGGTGGAACATGCTCAGTTCCAGGCTGCCAGGGGCAGGGAAGTATTTTCTGGACTGGTCAGCCCTCCCACTCTTGTCCCTTCCCCAGGGAAAGGCCTGCTGCTTCTTGAGGGGCCCAAGTGGTTCCAGCACCGCAAGCTACTCACACCTGGCTTTCATTATGATGTGCTGAAGCCCTACGTGGCTGTGTTTGCTGAGTCGGCCAGCGCCATGCTGGTGAGCCCCCTCTGCCAGGCTCGTGGAAGCTGTGAGCCACCTGGCCAGCCCCTTTCCACCCTGATTTTGCCCTGCAGGGAGGTGGGTGGTACTCCTAGCAGGGAGAATTGCTGAGGCCCTGAGGCCCTGTTCTGCCTACAATAGCAGCCCAAAGCTCTGCTCTGCTGACACCTGCCTTGCGCCACTGCTGACTAGGTGCTGCTACTGTGAGTGTCTGGGCAGCCCTGGTCCTTGTCTCCACCAGGACACCCAGCCCTCTGTCTTAGTAGACCAAAGAGCTCTGTGAGGCCTAAAAAGGCTCCTACTGCTGCACTTTTTAAGACTGCCTATATTTGAAAGTATCACAAAAGCCCCTTTCCCATCTAAAAAGTCTCTCTGGCTGATTCTCTTCCTTCTACCACTACCTAAAATAATGTCATTACAGCCCATCTGTAAGAGAGATGGCAGAGGTCAGGCCTAGATTCTCAGGGTTGGTCTTTCCCCTTGCAGCAAACTCTTCCTCAGAACTACCCTGACTCACACAAAAGATGTGCCGGGGAGCAACCCTCCTCTTGGCCCTACTGTCCCCGCAGGCAGCCCTGGCTGGGAGGAAGCATCTGTGTGCTGTGGAAGATCTGCCTCTTGCCTCTGCCCTCTGAGCCCAAAGCTCAGAGGCTGCCAAGCTCCTACTTCATGTGATCTGCACATTCTAGCAGGATGGAAGGCAGGGAGGGTTGGGGAGGGTGGAAGTGTGCAGAGGCAGGGTTGGTCATGAAGGATAGGTGGAACATCTAGCTCAGCTGCCCCCACATTGTCTCCTATCTCTGGGCCCCAGGACAAGTGGGAAGAAAAGGCTCGTAAGGAGAAGAGTTTTGACATCTTCTGTGATGTGGGCCACATGGCGCTGGACACGCTCATGAAATGCACCTTTGGCAAAGGGGACAAAGGCCTGGGCCAAAGGTCAGGGGGCCCCTCGGGGCTCTGTGCACTCTTCCCCCAAAACCAGCTTCAGCTTAGAGGGAGAGTGATGGGGGGTCCTGGGGCCCCGTCTGAGAGGAGATAGGATCCTGCCCTCGGGCACCCCAGCTCTGGGGAGGCGGGTTTTGCCTGTGGCAGGGAGACTTATTGGGCTTTAGTGAGGAGACTTCTGAGCAAAGAGAGGCAAGGCAGAAGCTCTGTGGTTGGCGCTGGATTCCTGGAGCTTCCCTGGACTCAGCTCCTGGGCCAGCATCAGAGCTGTCCCTCCCTCTGACCCTCTACTGCACAGGGACAGCAACTACTATCTGGCAGTCAAAGACCTCACTCTGCTGATGCAGCAGCGCCTTGAATCCTTCCAGTACCATAATGACTTCATCTACTGGCTCACCCCGCATGGCCGCCGCTTCCTGCGGGCCTGCCAGGTGGCCCACAAGCACACAGGTGTGCCTTCCCCATGGGGCCCACCCAAGGAAGCCTGGGTTCCTCCTCCTGTCCCCCCATGCTCCCTCCCTTTGTGGTACCTTAGTTGCCCCTTGGGCAGAGGATGGTTCCCATGCGGTGACACCTTATGCTCCTGGTCCAGACCAGGTTATCAGGGAGCGGAAGGCAGCTCTGCAGAATGAGAAAGAGCAGAGGAAGATCCAGAACCGGAAGCACCTGGACTTCCTGGACATCCTCCTGGGCACTCAGGTAAGTCACTGTTGCCTATCCCACGCCCAAGGACAGGGATCACTGGACAGCAGAAGGGTTTGTTAAGCATTTCTCCCTCTTTCCCCAGACAATCCAATCTGTTCCCTGTCTCATATCAGCCAAAGTCCAGGCAGGCAGGTGACAGGTGTATGTGGCTGGGCTGTGGCATTGGATGAAGTGTGGTTGAGAGCCTGGGCCACATGGTAGTAGCCTGAAGATATTTCTAGACTTCTAAGATCACTGAGGTTCTTGGCACCACAGAATCTTGGAATCTTAGATTTCATTCATTCATTCATTCATTCATTCGCTCATTTGGTCCTTTACTCATTCACCCCAGAAACCCACTGGGCTCCTACACTGGCTCATTCCTGTGCCAGGCAGCAGAGGTGGGAAAGGTCTGACCTCCAAGAGCTTACAGTTTGGCTAAGGAGACAGGAAGCGGATGTGGACAAAGATGTCTTCCTCTGCCAGGTGGCATTCTATGTGCAAGTGAGCACAGCTAACAGTTGGGGTTGGATAAAGTTACAAGTCACTTGTATGGAGGGATCAGGGAGGGCTTTGTGGAGTAGGAGGCATCCAGACCAAGCTTATGAGAACTACTGGAATCTGGGGAAAAGTCCTAACCCCCAGTCTGAAAAAGAGTGCTCACTTCCTCCCTCAGAGCTTCATTTGAGTGAACTTCACTGAACTATTATTGCAATTTTCTTGGTACCCCAAATACCTTGAGTACTCCTGTTATGCCTTCCCTAACCCAGGATGGAGATGGAATCAAGCTGTCAGACATAGACCTCCGGGCGGAAGTGGACACATTCATGTTTGCAGGCCATGACACCACCACCAGTGGCATCTCCTGGTTTCTCTACTGCATGGCACAATATCCAGAGCACCAGCATCTTTGCCGGGAGGAGATCCGCGAGATCCTAGGAGACCGGGACTCCTTCCAGTGGTGAGTGAGGCTCAGTGTGAGTCCAGTCTTTACTGCTCAGCCCTCAGGAAGGCTGTGACTATCTTGTCCTGGGCCATCCTGGAAACCAGGTGAGAGTGGCAGCAGCTGACTTGCTCCTTCCCCTGCTGTAGCTTCTTTTTGGTGGGGGGAGAAAGGGGGTGGTTGAGCACAGACATACCCCTGAGCCCATTTCACAATGGAACCTGTTCAGGTGTGTCCCGTAGAAAATGTTGTCAACACAAGGCTGATTTTCAATGTGTTGATTTTCTCCAGGGGCAGAACCTGACTACTTTTCTGGGTTCCTGCCTAGAGCAGGGAAGGCTGGGAAAGAGAGGTAGAAATGGGGCACGAACAGAGCTGGGACAGCCAGAAGAGCCAGTCCCTTGCCACTTGTTTTTGGTTGCAGTACTCAGCTTCAAGATTCCTCCCGCTGGTAAAGGAGAAGAGACTGTTCCTAAACCCTATCACTTAAACGCTTTTAATTCTTCTTCCCTGTTTCTTGGCTCAAGAACACAAAAACTTTTGACTCTGCTCTCTGTTTGCAGCATGGTCTCTGGAAATCTCTCTGAGGCTCCTCTTCACCTCTGCCTAAACACCCCTCTCCCTGATGCCTCCTGCCTGCTCAGGGCTTTGCTGAGCAGACACTTAGTCTTTCTCTTTGACTCTTGAGCAACGCTGCACAAGGCTAGGTGCACGGTATGGTGCAGAAAATGTTCAATTGGTGGAAGAACATTAGAGTCAGTTGAGGGAGACTACCTATAATTCTAGGGCTGAGACATGAAGGATGAAATCCTCATTAGCCATTTTTAGTTGGAACCTTCCCTGTAACGCCCCCACCCTGGGTATCCAGCCACATGCCAGATACTATCAGGAGTGCAGGTGTGAAGAGGAAGAGGAACACAGTTGCTGCCAATGGGGAGTTTTTAGAGAGACAAACTCACATGCCCAAAAAGCCAGAGAAAATAAGGGAACGGGAGGGATGGGGCTTGAATTGACTTTCTAAGGAAGGTTAAAATTCAGGCAGAGAGAGAAATAGAGGGCTGGGCATTCTAGGCTGGGTAATAGTGGAAACACCATGTGAGGCAAGGAGTTAAAAGTTTTATTTTAGGGCTGGGTGCAGTGGCTCATGCCTGTAATCCTAGCACTCTGGAAGGCCGAGGTGGGTGAATTGCCTGAGCTCACAGGTTCAAGACCAGCCTGAGCAACAGGGAGGTCCCATTTCTAAACATAGCTGGGCATTATGGCGACGCCTACAGTCCCAGCTACTTGGGAGGCTGAAGCAAGAGAATTGCTTGAGTGCTAGAGTTTGAGATTGCTGTGACCTATGACATCACAGCACTCTACCGAGGCTGACAAAGTAAAACTCTGTCTCAAAAAAAAAAAAATAAAAATAAAAATAAATTTTTATTTTTGTCTTCTCTTCATTCCATCTAGAACATGAATCAACCTAGAGGACACTTATTTAATCAAACAGTAAAACACAAATGAAAAATTAGGGTCAAGGGGAAAAAGGAGCTGCAGCTTAGGGCTCTATAATAAAATATTACATAGAAGTGATAGTTGGACCTCACTTTTGGGTCTGAGCTTCCTGGTGGCCAAGAGGAAAAGACACTCCTGCACACACACACATTTTACCTAAGCTTGTCATTGTTTGTACATTAAACAATGCGTGGACATTGGTTGGTTCATTCAACTAACGTGTTTCAGCTCCTGTCCACTTTCATTACAGCTCCTTGGTGGACACCAAGGAAAGCCTAAAAAACCATCCCTTGTAGGCTTCTATGAAGGCCTGAGAGACACAGGAGTGACCTTATCTTGTCACATACATATCTAGGGTCCCATGCCTTTCCTCC
Source organism: Loris lydekkerianus (assembly GCA_963574355.1). Lineage (NCBI taxonomy): Eukaryota > Metazoa > Chordata > Mammalia > Primates > Lorisidae > Loris > Loris lydekkerianus. The sequence continues at coordinate 18,208 of CAUYPK010123755.1, read as the reverse complement.
TAGCAGTAAATATGAGAAGGGGAAGAGGGAAGTGGAACCAGATTTCTGGATACTTGGACCCTTGTGCCCTCTGATTCCTGAGTGTATGGTGGTGAGAGGGGGAAGCTGGGGCTGGAGCCTGCCTTCTCCCAGGATCCTGTTGCTCCCCTTTCCAAGAATGTTCTGGTTGTGTTGCTGGTAGGGATGATCTGAGCAAGATGACTTACCTGACTATGTGTATCAAGGAGAGCTTCCGCCTCTACCCACCAGTGCCCCAGGTGTATCGCCAGCTCAGCAAGCCTGTCACCTTTGTGGATGGCCGATCTCTACCTGCAGGTGGGACGGGGTAGATTTGGGGGTAGAATTGGAGTCCTCCGGATGCTCCTCTGCCATAGATTTAGGGATGGAGCTGGATGCTCCTCTGATGCCCTCTGTGCCTTTAGCCCCATCTTTGCCCTGTTGAGGAAGAGCTCAGGCTTGTGTTCAGAGTGTACAGGGTCCAAATCCTGACTGCACAAGGTATTGATAAATTCCTCTGCCTCTAAGTCTCCATTTTCTCTTCTGTAAAATGGTGGTAAGAAAGTTGTCATCAGGATTAAAAAGACAATGTTTTGTCATGGCTGTCATGTACCATCATGCGGATTGTGCCCTGAACAACATCAGAGAATATCATGATTCTGTGCAGTGTGCAACCTGCACAACCGTATGTGGCAGCTTCAAAAAGTGCATTAACCCCATGCCTGACCTCATGTGGTGGTGGTGGGCCCGGCTGCCAGGACCACCTATTCACAGGCCTCTGCTCTGCCCACAGGCAGCCTGATCTCTCTGCACATCTATGCTCTTCATAGGAACAGCGCAGTGTGGCCCGACCCTGAGGTACCCCTTCCTTGGGTCCAGAGCTCAGACAGGGTAGGAGGCCATGAGGGTCACCCTCCATGAGACCTGGTGGGTATTTAAGAAAAGGCTGTCCCCTTAGGTCTTTGACCCCCTGCGCTTTTCTCCTGAGAATGCATCTGGACGCCACCCTTTTGCCTTCATGCCCTTCTCTGCCGGGCCCAGGTAGGGAGAGGCCCAGCATCCCCAGGACTGGGGAGCAGAGGGTGGAGGGCATCTTGGGAGGCATGATTGTGGGCTATTGTGTGTAAGTAGGACCCATGCTGGACTTGTGGTGGTCCTAAAGCAGGGTAGGCTCCAGGGACCCTCTTGCCGTCATAATATTCCTGTCCTTTGAAAGTAGGTAAACCCCTTTACCAGAACCTCCAGTGTGAATCTACTTGTTCTGGCCTTCACCATGCTCCCAAAGTCTGTTTCTTAAGCTTGGGCCAATCAATTTATCAGCGAGTTATTCATCCAACATCAGTAACTGATGTTTGCCGGTTGATGAGAGCCTGGGTTTCATCACTCTGGGTACCCCATGCCTGATGCCTCTTTGTGCTGATCACTACAGGAACTGCATCGGCCAGCAGTTTGCCATGAATGAGATTAAGGTGGTCACGGCCCTCTGCTTGCTCCGCTTTGAGTACTCTCTGGACCCCTCACGGCTGCCCATCAAGATGCCCCAGCTGATCCTGCGCTCCAAGAATGGTATCCACCTCCACCTAAAGTCACTGCGCACTGGCTCTAAGTAGCTCTGGTGAGAGTCACACCACAGATGGTCCAGGTTGTGACTTCTCCCTGGGCACCACCTTCCCTGGGCCAGACCTGGAAGGAGTTGTGGCATCCTGCCTTCGGGAGACTTGTAGTTAAGAAGGGGAGTAGGCACTTCCATGACTATCACCTGCGGGATGATGCCATGTAAACATATGGTTCTGTGAATGTTTATTATTCATGTATTCTGGAGCTCATTCATTCACTCAACAAACATTTCATGAGTACCTACATGCTTCAAGAAACTTCATTTAACTTTTATAATTGGCAGGCTCTCTAAAATGTAGCAGAAACTTAGATTCTAGCCGAGTGACTCATAGTGAATGCAATGGAAACTTTGCACTGGGTTGCATGGTTATGACTTGGTACTACATGATAGAATAATGGCTTAGGGATTTGCCTCTTCACTGTGTGTGTGTGTGGATGTGCATGTATAATATAATAGAAAAGCTGCCTAAACCAACACTCCACAAAATAATGAGTAATCCTAAAACAAACTCCCTCATAGCCACCAGTGAAGTCAAGGAGTATGTCACTGGTGTCCCTGTCCCTCCTGAGATGAGTCTCGGTGGCATTCCTGCCATTGTTAGCACATGTGTCTTCCAGTGTCACAGTGCTCTGGATCTTTGGGGTTTGGCTGGGGAAGGGAGCAGTGGCGTTAGAGGCAGGCTTTCTGGAAGAAAGAAAGTGCCCCTGAATCAGTTTGAATCAGGCCTTGAGGCATAGGTGGGGAATGAGGCACAAAAGACTTCTGGGGAGGGCTTTGGACACATGAGGAACTTAGAGGTCTTTCCCTGGCAGTCCCTACAGCAGCTGCTGAGGGCTGGGGCACATGTCTCTGGGTTCAGGGTCTAAGGGCATTAGTGGTCCCCAATCCAGGAACTAGACAGGTGAGGAAGGGCAGTGGAGACTGGACAGAAAGGAGAGAGGGGATAAGAAAGATGAATTCCATCCTTGGAATGTTGTGATATCTCACTGGTGCCCTGGGGATGTGCCATCTGGAGTTACATCCCTCCTGCCATTAATACTTCCCCTCTTGGAAGCCACCTGGTCACTCCTGCAAAACTGTGCCAAGACCCCGACCTCGCTGTGAACCTGGGGCTGGGAGGCAGAGGTCCCAGCCTGGTGCGCCTCTCAGCTGATAGCCCTGTACCTTATGCCACCAACTTCTGTCCTGGCACATGGACAGACTATTCTTTGCATCAATAAAGATAAGTTTCCAGCAGCCATCACCTGGAAACTGACCACAGAGATCATATCCACCTCATGTCCCTGGGTGGCACCTGAGTCTAAAAAGCACACACTTCTCTTAACTCTTGGGACATTAAGGAGACCTGGGAGGCCTGGATGTGAGGAGGCTGCTATCCCACTTCAGTATGAAGGGAAGAAAACTACAAGACTCTCATCTGGAAGGAATTTGAGCTGAGGCCTCTGACTCTGCACTCTCTCTGTGTATTGTTAAGAAATGGAGCTGAGAGCTCTGGTGCGAGAAGGAGTAGGCTGGTCTCTATTGGGGAAGGTGTTGGGGACTGGTGGGCACCAAAGATGGATTCCATGTCATCCTTCTGGCTCGCCACCCTCTGATGCCTTCTAGGATCCCAGGCATGTGTGCATGTGTGTGGGTAGAGTGTGGAGTGTGCCATGGGTATGTTCATTTTTTTAAATTTTATTTTATTATTAAATCATAGCTGTGTACATTAATGTGATCATGGGGCACCCTACACTGGTTTTATAGACCATTTGACATATTTTCATCACACTGGTTAACATAGCCTTCCTGGCATTTTCTTAGTCATTGTGTTAAGACATTTATATTCTACTTTTACTAAGTTTCACATGTACCCTTGTAAGATGCACCACAGGTGTAATCCCACAATCACCCTTCCTCCGCCCATCCTCCCCCTCCCTCCCCTCCCTCTCCCCCTTCCCCATATGCCATGGGTATATTCAGATGTGGCTGTACATGAATGTCTCTGAGTAGGCATAACGGGGTGTGCACATGAATGGGCACTCAGCCTGTGGATGGGCAATCTCACCCATCGCCTAGAACAAACAGGGTCACTGTTCAGCCACTCATCCGTACCCCGTGGAACCCCATAGTTGCAGTGCCATGCGCTGCTGGCTTCCTAGGGTTGTGAGCTCCCAAGTCCTGTGTAGATGAGCCAGCCCTTCTACCCAATGGTGGGAGAATTGCCCAACAGCATAGTAAGAACTACTCAGCTCATTCTCCTGGTACAAACCTCTGCCTCAGTAAAACACTGAGTGTCCAGCCTACTCTTTTCCTGTCCCTTCTCAGACCAGTTTGAGCTAGCCCAGTGACCTGGAAGGGATATCCTGGTCATAAACACCACTCAAGAAAGAGCCCTTCAGGGAAGCAGAACGAGCCATCACATGTGTCCATGGAACCTAGGGGCATAGGCTAAGAAAGGGAGAAAGGCTGGGAGGACACCTGCATTCAGGTCTAGCAAAAGAAGAAAGATCTGGGATGAGAGAGGCTGGTGGAAGCAGGGACACAAGCACAGGAAAGCAATGGGAGTCAATAGGAACTGGGTGCTGGGACAGGGCCCAGAGGCAGAAGCAACAGTGCCTAGGCAGTCTCCAAGTATGGACAGGATTCGTGATGCCCTTGCTCCCTCAGGGTAGCCAGCCAGCGAGGCAAGAGTCCATGAGGACACTGTCTAGGGGGAGGAGCTGCTTAGAGTCTGACACCCTCTGCTACTGGTTACATGCGTCTGTCCACCTGGGCTTCTCTAATCCATCTGTCCACTCCGTGATCCTCCTGAGAAAACTGCAGGTATCATGTGTGAGGCAGGCTGAGGGGTACCTGGTGATGTGGCTCTTTACTCATGTGTCATTGGTCCTGTGAAGAGCTGGGGCCCCAAAGCCCTCACATTAAGTCAGGCATGTGACACTTTCTGGCTCAGCTCAAGACTGCCCTGCTATCATTGGGGTGTGGTTTGTTCCTGCCCAAACTCATTTTGAAATTTGACTCCCAAATTGGCAATGTTGGGAGGTAGGGCCTGGTGGGAAGTGTTTGAATCATAGGACTGAGTCCCTCATGAATAGATTAAATTCCCCCACCAGGGGTGAATGAGTTCTTGCTTTAGCTATGATGGATTGGTTTCCAAAAGAGTGAGGTTTTAGAAAAGTTTGGCACCTGTGGTTTCTTTCTCTCTTATTTATTTATTTTTGAGACAGAGTCTCACTATGTCACCCTCTGTAGAGTGCTGTAGTGTCACAGCTCACAGCAACCTCCAACTCTTGGGCTTAAGTGATTCTCTTGCCTCAACCTCCCAAGTAGCTGGGACTATAGGAGCCCACTGCAACACCTGGCTATCTTATTTTTGTTGTTGTTGTAGTAGTTGTCATTGTTGTTTAGCAGGCCTGGGATGTGTTCAAACCTGCCAACCCCAGTGTATGTGGCTGGAGCCCTCACCACTGAGCTACGGGCACTAAGCCTGGTCTCTCTCTCTCGTTTCCTCTCTGCCTGTGTAATCTCTGCATGTGCACAGTCCTCTTCCACTTTCTATTATGAGTGGAAGCTGCAGAAGGTGCTGACCAGATGCAGCTGCCAAAACTGGGCTTTGTAGCTGACAGAATTATGAAATAAATAAACCCCTATTTTATTACCATCTTCAGCCAAATTACCCATCTTCAGGTTACAAAGTGAACTAAGATGAGTCTTCAGCTCAGTCCTGCTCTGACAAGTCTAGTGTGAGAAAAACTAACTTCTGAATAAAATGGAGGTCTGGCCTCTTCCCCACAAGTGTGAACTTCTCCCTTAGCTCCGAGTTGGAATAGTCTTTGTCTAAACTCAGCGATCATGGGAAAGGGAAAGGTATGCAGCATTTAGGGCTACAGCGCATGAGGCCGTCTGGAGGGGTGGGCTGCATCAGGCCCTGTTGGGGTCCTGACACCCAAGGCCAGGCAACACCTCCCTTCTCAGGAGAGACTTGTCTCCTCTGTCTCTCCACCCCTCTATCTTCTCCCTGCACCTCCTTCCAAGGGAAGCCAGACCCAGCACGCAACCTTGTGAACTTTATTTCAGGAAGGAGGAAAGACAGAGGGGTTGTGTGAATCACCATCAGGTAGACAGGTACCATATAGGAGAGATTTAGATGGGCAGATTGGGTAACAATCAGTGTAAGGCTGAATAATGGCTCTCCAGATGCATGTGCTGTGATCCCTGGAAACTATGAAGTATCTCAGTATATTTGATGTAATCACCACAGTCCTTATAAGAGAAAGCGTGTGATGACAGAAGCAGAGAAATCTGGGGATGCTACTAGATTTGAATATGGAGGAAGGATCCCAAAGCCAAAATTGCAACGCCTGATAAGGGAACGAGTAGAGAAGGGAAATCTCTCCCAGAGCTCTAGAGTGACCCTGCCAATAGCTTGGTGTTGCACCAGTCAAACCCTTTTCATATTTATGACCTCCAGAAGCATAAGTAATAAATTTCTATTATTTGAAGTCTGGAAGATTGTGCTAGTTGATTACAGCAGCAGTAGGAAACTGAGACAGGGAGATCAGCAGGCAGAAAGAAATAGGACAGGTATAGGGGCACACAGGCAGGAGGGTAGAGTTAGGTGGACTGGCAGGCAGTGATGCAGGTGGGTAGGAGACAGGTGGACAGAGAAGTAGGGAGCCTAGAGTAGGTGACAGAGATGAGGGCAGACAGACACAGAGATACGAGCAGGATAGAAGGAAGAAAGGGTAGGTGGCAGATAGAAAGCAGGATGTGGATAGACAGGCGGGGGCTAGAATCAGGGGACAGGAGAGCACGATGGCAGACGGGGCCCTCAAAGCCCATTCCCACAAGGGTTAGGGAGTTTCCTGAGATACAGGTTGATCCCATTCTTGGACTTCAACACAACTTGTGCTATGGGGTCGGGGACCCTGGTGGGATCAGGCAGCAGCTCAAAACGCAGCAAGGTCAGGGCCACAGCCACCTTCAGCTCATTCATGGCAAATTGTTTCCCAATGCAGTTCCTGGTTGGGGCAAGGACAGTGAAATGAGAAGTGGCGTCAGGCCCCCTTCTGTGCTGGGCAGGCACTGGCCCCAAGCTCCAGCTCTGAGCCAGGCACTCAGGGCCCTCCTGCAAGTAGCTCAGCACTGCCCCCCCCTTACAGGTCTCTTACACCTCTACCCCAGCCTCAAGGCATACTCTCACCTGGCCTTTACCAAGTCTACCAGTCTTCAGGACCAGATCCCTCACCTACCTCTGCTCTGAGCAGGCAGGAGACCCTGTGCTAGGAGAGGGCCAGCACTGCAAGGCAGGGTATAATCACCTTAATCACTTAAAAAGTTAATCATTGGTTTGTTCACTTCCTCCACAGAGAGTTTCTGGTTCCCCAGTATAAGGCCAGTTCAGGTCACTGTAGGATGAGGGTGGGCCACAGTCTCAGGTGCTTACCACCTGGGAGGACACACAGGGACCCAGATCCTCAGAGAAGTCCTGGTTATCCTCAGCTGCTGCTCCATCAGCCTCCCATTCTGTGGTCCAGGCTCCTGCCTCGCCCTCACCCCCTGAGTGTGCCACCACCTGTAGCCTTCTGATTCTACTTCAGAAATGTCCCCCCTTTCATCCCTGAGTCCTCCTTCCTGGCAGATTCTGGTCTCCCTGCTTCCCCTCCCTCCACACTGAAGGCAAAGCTCTGCTCAGACCCTCCCTTGATCTTCTTCCTCAGAGTAGGGGGCACTGTCCCAACACCCCACTGGCATCAAAGCCCTCTGTGGCCTTGTCCCTCACCCACCTCCTACCTGTCCAGCCCCACTCCTAGCTCAGGTCATGTGGATGTCATTGAGAATGTCCTCCCTCCACCTCTGTTGCCTCATCCCCCAGTGACCAGCTGGTCTCACCCCTCTTCTGTCTGTCCTCTCCCTTCCTTTGTCTAAGGCAGCTTTAGTGCTTTATTCAAAGGCAATCACAGGCCAGTGCCAAGACAGTGCCAGGGGAATGGACTACTCAGTGAACTTCTTCATGACTGAATGAGTGGAGGAATGAATGAAGGAATGAATGAAGGCATGCTTCTGTCTGGAGTGTAGATATACAGTTCTGTATACCTCATTTTGGTCCTTGACTCTGAAATTTCCTATGCAGGGACAGTATGTTTTATCTGTGTTTTCCCAACATACTGCACAGCATTTGACCCACAGTCATAGGCTTAATAGATACTTTCATATTTAAATGAAGTTAATTAACTTTAAAAATAATTGTGGAGTGGTGGACACTCTTCATGGAGAGTAAAATAATAGTTGGAGCTAGAATCTGCGCTCCTGTGTGCTCGCCTGTCCTCCAGCAGCAGCCTGATGTGCAGACCACGTTTAAGAAAGGACTCATCCTGGGATCAACCACTGGTGGAAGCTTATTTCCCGGAGGAACTATTTTCTCAAAGTCTTTTGTGTGAATGTTGATTTGTCATTTGAAGAACTCACAGAATTATATATTCAGAAAAACTTTATTTCTACTAACTACATCATTTTTGGCTATTTGTGTTTCACAGGACGGTTCCTGCAAACTTTGCGGATTTTTGCGGCAGTTATTTGGGGTTTATCTGTCCAGTTCAACCACCATTTCAAGTATCTTTCACATGTTACATATGAGGTATGTGTTAAATACTAAATAGTGGGGTTACTCTCAATGACAGTGTAGTGTCTTTATCTTTTTTTTCCCCCCCCACTTTGTACAATGCAGACTATGGGTCTGTGGTACAGACATTTCATTGCACACACAGAATTTGCTGAATGGGGTTGAGACGTGGGATGTATAAACATTGCAATGCTGTCAGAAGTGTATTGGCCCAGACAGCCTCATGTGCCTTACACATTGCCATAAAAGTTTCTACAAAGGGCTGCATTAATTTCACTTATGTGGCTTGAATGGTAGGACTAGCAAGATGTAGCAATTCGGAACACATGGAGAGATCTCAATGATAAGACTCTACAGCAGACTGGTAAGTAAGTAGGAAGGTGGTGTGGTGATATGAGAATGTGTGCAATTTCAGAGAGAAATTGCCCAGTATTCCTGATAACCAAGAAAAACAAGAAAAACAAAGAAAAACACCTGGAGTTTACTGGGAAAATCCTAATCCTAGAAATTTGAATTTCTAAAATGAGGAAACCAGCAGAGTCCACTGATGTTTGGAACACCCACTGACACAAGGGCAGCCACGGGCAAAAACAGAGGAGCAAAGTCCCTCCCAGGGGTAGGTACTGGACTGCCACCTTCCCTTTGTACACACACCTCTGGTATGTGCCCTGAGACTGCCCCATAACCTCACAGGACGCCTCACCTTGATCCCCCTGAGAAAGGCAGGAAAGCATGGCTGTGCTGAGCAGAACCTGGTGCAAACCGGGAGGGGTCAAACACCTGCAGAGAGAGCACCAAGACCAGAGCAGGTAGGGGTCAAGGCCTGCTTCCCACCCGTAAGGAGACAGGACACCACCCTCTTCCCAGGACCCTCATACCTCAGGGTTGGGCCACACCTTTGGGTTGTGGTGAAGGCCATAAATGGAAAGCGAGACTAGGATACCTGTGGGGCAAATGTGAGACAGACAGAAGAGTGGGCATGATGATACCCTTGGTGGAATATCTGCTCCCTCAGCCAGCAGGGCCATGTGCATGCACAAAATGCCACTGTGCCACAAAGCATCACTTTGAGCAGGATGGTCCTGTCACTATGCAGGTGGGGTGGGCTTCCCTAAGCACATGAGCTGAGGTGGGGAGCAGAAAAACATGAATCCAGGAAGGAGGAGCAAGAAAGAATCAGAGGCTTACTGTTTGTGGTGAGTCCTGGGACACCTCACATTTCTTATATGCACCCCTTGAGCTGTTGGGGAATATTCTTTAACTCACTCACAACCACCCTCTAAGGAACACGATCTGTTATCCTTATTTCTCAGATGAGGGACCCGAGTCTGAGGCTGCATGTCTTGCCTAGGATCACACAGCTGGCATGTGGCAGAACTGGGATGACCCATGGGGGTTGAACCTTGATGGCCTCTGGGCACTGCAGGGTCCTCAACTGCTCTCTGCCCTCAACCTGAGGGCTTTTGAGCCACTGGACTTTTCTGACCCATGACAATGGATTCCTGATCTCCCTCATTTGCCTTGAACTAACAGGGAAGGAAACACATCCCCCCACCCGGAACCTGCCCGGTTCTCTCCAGACCTCTCCAGACCTTCCTCAGGGAATAAAGTTGTCATCCCAATGACACACCCAGAGACTAACATGTATTTATTGAGCTTTTGTTGGGTTCAAGATCTGTGCCACATTAAGATCATAAAATCTGAATCCTAAATATAGCATGAGTATTAATTTATCTGATGAGGAAAGGGAGATGCAGAGAGGTTCAGAAGGGCCCATGGATTTGTGATTCTCCATGTGTCCCTGTGGAGTCTTGGCTCAGTGAACACCAGGAAGTTCATACCTTTGGGCAAGGAGCGTCCATCAGGGAAGGTGACAGGTTTGCTGAGCTCCCGGGCAATGCTAGGCACCGGTGGATAGAGTCTCAGTGCCTCCTTGATGCACATGGTGGTGTAGGGCATCTGGTCTAGGTGGACCCTGAGGAGAAGCCCATCTTGAAGCCCAGGCAGCTGGGCAGATGGGGGCCTCCCCTCCCAGGAGGTCAGGGCTCCCCCATGGGGTAGGCTCTTACTCACCAAGTGATGGAAGCTCCATCCCCCAGGAGGCTCTGGATCTCCTCCCGGCACCTCTGCTGATGTTCAGGGTGAGCGGCCAGAGCATAGAGGATCCAGGAGATGCCGCTGGCTGTGGTGTCGTGACCCTCGAACATGAACGTGTCCACTTCAGCACGGATGTCCTTGTCTGGCAAGCTGCTGTCATTCTCCATCTGAGGAGGCGGTAGTGAAAGGGCACTATTGGTTTTCTGCTTTCTGCTGTGAGCCAAGCCTCAGGCTTCTCCTATACACACTCACTTTGGCTAAGAGGAGGATGTCCAGGAAATCCAAGTGCCTCTTTCTCTGGACTTTCTCCAGCTCCCCTTCCTCCTGCAGGTGAGCCTTCCTCAGCTGGATCACTTGGTCTGTCCCAGAACAGTGGTTATTGGTAGAGCGCACCAACCCCCAGTACCTAGCTGTTCCATTGCCCCAGTCTGGGTGCCAGGTAGAGCTCAAGATGGGTTCAAACAAGTTTTGGCTTTTGTATAAAAGTGTACCATTTTAAGGGTGGGAGCAGGTGCATGGGTCAGGGAGGGGCTGTAGCCGCATGTGGTGCAGGTCAGTCCTCCCCCCCCCCAGAGGCACAGCCCATGGAGCCCCTGCTTGAATGCTTCTGGGGTGGGGTCTTATTCACCCAGCACCACTGTGATGACACAGGGCTCTGCATCGCAGCTGGACCCCAACATCCTCAGCTCCCTCTCCCAGGCCCAGGGAAGTCCCCAGCATGAGGGAGTCCTAGCTTCTTCAGGGACACCAGGGGCCTGGCTCTGCCTCCCCTCTCAGGGTGTGCTCCTATAGCTGCACCTGGAAGAGACAAGAGACAGAACCTGTGTGCTGATGGGCGAGCTGGCAGGCACGCTGGGCAGAGCGTCCAGCTGGAGTCAGGCTGTAGATGGTGTCATTCTGGTAAAAGACATTCCGTATACGATGACAATACAGGCTAGTCAGGTCCCCAACAGCCTGGATGTATGATTGGGAGTTCCTGAAGGGAGGAGGGAGAAGATACTGGAATGGGGGGGAGCCTCTTACCTCCAGGCACAGTGGGGTTTGGGGGAGAGGGCCTTAGACAGTGGGGAAAGGCAGTACCGAGGCATGCATCTTTCTGACCCACAGCCCTGTGACCTCAGGGCTTTATACTCTGTAAGATGGCATGAGTAACCCATGTTGGCCTGTGGGAGCCAGCAGGGGCCTGAGGCTGAGTTGTGGTTTGGTCTGGTCTGCAATTAAAGCTTGTCAGGGGCTGAGACGTGGTTACTGTGCAGGTGTCCCCTTGCTGCCCCACCTGCCTCTCAGGGACATCCATTCCAGTTGGTAAGGACACTGCAACTGAAGGGTCATCACGGACCTGTCCAGCTGGATGCTGCCCTGGTGGCTGAAGGCACACTTCATGATGGTGTCCAGGGTCATCAAGGAGATGTGTTCAAAGATCTCCAGAGGGGAGTCCTGGCTGCTGAGCTCTTCCCACTTGTCCTGTGATGAAAGGGAGTTTTGACCTTTCTTGATTTCTCCAGAAATGCAGTAACAGGTAATCCCAACTTCCCCTCTTTCCAGATACCCTGTTCCATCACTTTATAGAGCATATACACTATAGCCAATTAAAACTATAAATAAAAATGTTAGCATCTTATCACAAATTTTATTTCAATATTAAGCCCACTCTGTCATAAGATATGAATTACGTTTTGACTTTTTGGAACCTGTTATTACTTTGCTTGATGATAGATAGATAGATGGATCAGTAGAAGCTTTCAGTGTCCTGAGAGCAGAGCTAGACTTTGAGGGACAGTGAGGACACCAACATTTGGGAACAAATAATTCAAGGCAACAGAAACTTATGTGGCCAGTATGGGCTTTTAGTGGAGGAACATAAGAGTTTTCAATTCCTTTTCATTCATCAACTGTTTTCTGGGCATAGCTGGTAAGAAATCGGAGTGCTAATGGGTCATGATAGCGTGGCAACCATGGCTCTGAGAATGCAGACCTGGTGTTCACTGCATGGTGGCTCCAAATCCCCCAGAAACTGTGAGCCCCTGGCCAGAGCCTGGCTGAGTGGCACCCAGTATGCCCACTGTACAAGTAAAGCTGCCATTGCCCAGGCCACCCAGGGTGGGTAGTCATGCTGTCCAGCGGGATTTGCCACTGCTCCAGTCCACTGTGCTGAAGATGTGAACACGGGAAGAGAGGGGCCTTGTATCCACCATGACCTTCTTTCCCTCACACCATGAGCAAAGTGTGGCTCCAGCCCATGCCTGGCACCTCCCATCCCACCCACTTTAGGGGAAGCCGACTCTCACAGGAATAGCCTGAGTGTGTGTCTGTGTCTGCCGCCTATCAGCTGGCACAGGCATTTCAGTGGAAGTGGTGAGAGTGTGCTATGAGCAGATGTGTAGAAGGCAGACAGAGATGGACTCACCAGCATCACCTGGACAGAGTCTGCCATGAGGCCCACGTAGGGCTTCAGGATCTCATAGTGGAACGCTGGGGTCAGCATGCGTCGGTGCTGGAACCACGTCTGCCCATTCAACAGGAGCAAACCATACCCTGGGCCAGAGAGGGATGTGTGTATATATGTGGGAGATGGGATCAGAGCAATGGCTGGGACAATTTGGGTGGGACAAAAGGTAGTTCCTGGGAGCAGAAACCCAGGGTAAAGGTAGGACAGGCCCAGTGAATTTTAGGAATGTGAATTTCCCAATTTGGCTAGGACATGGATTAGATCAGGACAGCTAGTGCATAAAGGTTGAAAAGTGTTGGGGGAAGATGTGAACTCTGTATCAGGCTGAGAATGTCTGGAGAGGACTGAGTGGTGAAGTGGAAGAAGCTGAGTGTCAGGAAGACCCACACCAGTGTTAGGAAGGGCTGTGGGTCTTGTTGGAAGAAGAGCCATGAGCCTTGATTAAGGGATTGAGTCACAAAAGTGGTGGCTTGACTCCTGTTACTTTCTATGAGCCAGAGAGATAGTTCTTGGCAAAGCCATCTGATGTGTTTGGACCCCAGTCTTAGTGTAGACATGCTTACCAATCCAGGGAGCCAGGAATTTGTACAAACCATGATCCTTTGGATCTGAAAGATGAGACAGGATATTAGTAGGAAACTGAGTGACCAAACACAAAAGCAGCTGTGGTTCAGACGATGGCTGCCATTGGTTTTTGATGTGTGTCATGTGGCAGTATGCCCCATGTCACCACCCACTTCCCTCCCATCTCTTGTGTCCATCCTGAAAGTCAGTGTGGATCTAGGAAGACAGACTCTGGGAGACACCCAGCAGGATGGTGAGTTGGCCAGAGATGCAGGAAACATCCTCCATGGCAGAGTAGGACAGAGCCTTGGGTGTTTCTACATTGTGGTGGCTTCACCTCTCCTAACCCAGAACAACAGTAGAAGGTTTCAAACTCAAGTCCATGTTGATGTGGAATTTGTGTTTCTGATTTAGAGCAATTTACATAACAGATCACCTCAGCTTAACAAAGCAAAAGAGAAAAGATTTTTAAAAATTGGCTCCACCTACTTATTTTAAATATTTGGTGCCCAGCAAATATATTTGGCCATAAGGTAGATTGTGTTCTGGGCAGGTGGTTGATAGAAGGTTCAGATATTGATGTCTGAACTCCTACTTCTGCAATTTTACAAACCCAGGGGTGTGTACACAAGAGGGAAGAGCTGCTTCAGCTGTAATGCATGTTTCATCTCACCTGATCTCCCCAGAATCAGCTTCAAGTAGTCAGGGTCATAGATCTGGACATGGACATTGCTCCCCCATGCCCAATAAGGGCAGGCACTTGGGAACGTCTCTACCCATTTCAGAATCTGCTCCAGCTCCTTGTCCTTTTGGATCTGTCAAAGAAGGAAATATAAATCAATGAAAACTTTTATTTAATGCGGGTCTTTGCCAGGGTGTGAATGGAAGGACAACCACAGGGACATAGTTCTTAGTGTACCAGTAGATGTTAGGAATTAGAAACTGTTTCTCATGATCTGGGCTTCTGGCTGTCTCTCTGGGCCTTAACCTAAGCCACACTATCCAGCTGTTGTTCTCACCAAATACTGCATGCAGAAACATCATTTCCATATAGCACAAAACCTTTAGACATCATGAGTACAACATTTTCTATGGGCAACATGCACAGTCTGTATCACCCAGTAAACAGATTTCTAAAATAATTGATCAGAGAAATAAAATGGATTTCATTTAAAAATTTTAATTATTCATTAATTTTATATTACCATACTGGTTATTATATTTTCAGTATTAACCCAGCATACATGTATGTATCTGTTAAGATATAATAGTGTTTGGGATGCATATGGCTGGGTTAAAAAAAGAATAAATATAAAATTGTGTGTATATTAATATTCTACATTTTGGATATATGTGGATTTATAGAATAAAGTCTGGATATACATATATCAAACTAGTGTTGGTCTTTGATTTTGAGATTTGGCTTTTTAGTTCGCATTTTCACCCATCAATGAGTAGAGACTTTTGTGAGCTCCCACTTTCCTAGAGTTGTCTTTCAAAAGTCTTCAATGGGGGGTAGGTGGGGGCAGAGGCAAGATCACTGACTGAAGCCAGCTTTCCACAGAAGCTCCCATCCAGAAGGAGAGTTAAAGGACAGAAGTTTAGCAAGTAACCTGGTGGATTAGAGCTGCACCAAGAGAGAAGGATAAAGAATGCACATCAACCCTGCTGAGGTGAGCTGCTACCCCAGGGATACAAACAAAAGGTACAAAATCCATCACCAAGCAGATGGGAGTCCCCTCCCCCATGATAATAGCTCGCAGTACTCCATACAAACAAGCAAGTAGAGTTCAAAAGTCCTCCCATCCCACAAGAGAGACCCTCTAAAAACTGGACCTGCTTCCCCTACTAGGGTGCCATGGCATTCTCCTGCCAGGCATAAAACTGTATAAAACTGTACATAGTCTCTACCAGCAATTCTGAACTCCCAGCACTCCCCTCTACTCTCATTCTGAGGTTTAGAAGCCTGTCCCCTGGGAATTCAGATTCTTGGGTATTTTCTCGAGAGGTGTGGACAAGGCATGGACTGCTGCTGGTTAGTGCTGATTCTGCCACACGGGAGTGAGGAGAGGATGGTCAGCTGAGAGGGAACCACACAGGAGTGTCGGTGCCCCGAGACACAGAGCAGCAGCTGCAGTGGCAACAATAGGGCTCACCCCTGGATATTCTGGAGTCACACTCCCTGTCTCTCTGGGCAACCAGAGGAGGCCGGGCATCTTCTCTGGTGGCAGCCACTGGCAGAACAGATCTGGGACAGAAACACAGGCCCCATGAGTAAAGGGTTTGCCTGAGGCGGTACTGGCCTGGGCTGAGTGCAGGGACTAGATATACACACGCAGAGCCACAGAGCCGGCAGATTCCCAGGGTGGGGCTGACCCAGAGGACTGCTTTGTGAGCCTAAGACACACCCGGCCCTCAGGGGATCATTAGCTGAGACAAAGGAGGGCAGGCAGAGGCTGGAATTGACAGCTAACCATGCCACTCCATACAAACTGCAGCCGAGACAGATAGCTGGGATAGAAACAAATTCTGTGAAGTTGCTCTGTTCTGTCAGTAACATCAATCAGGGGTGGGGCTGGACCTGAGTGAACAGACCCAGCCTCCATTAAGCACCCGAGGTTGTCAGGCCTCACCTCCCTGCGGCCGGATAGTGGCAGAGAACAGTGGCCTGGCTGAGGAGACATAGATCTCCCTGTGATTCAGGCAGTTGTAAACCCCTGGAGTATCTGCTCATTGGAGGCAACTGAGTCACAGCCCTGCGGGGTTATCAGTGACTGGATGTGACAGAGGTGCAAGGTGGGGAAGGAGGCATCAACCCTCCCAGACTAATCTATTTGCTGAGTGGGTCCTCCTGACCTCACAGAGCACAAGAGTGAGTCATATTTGAGTTGTCAGCAGGCCCCTGCAATGTAGTTGCCAGAGACCTTTTGAACTCTCCCACCTGAGACAGGTACCAACTGAGACAATTGATTTAGACCTCTTGAACTGGGCCAATTGCCCAAGGACTATCCAAGTGGTACTCTGGGTGTGTGGGTGTGTGGTTGTGGGAAGGTTTGATTTTTCTTTTCCAATTGTTGCCTGTGGGAGGCGGGGTGACCTAATTGCTGGTATTTCTCCACAGCTGAGACTTCAACCCAGAGTAACTGATTCACTAGGATAGGACAGAGACCAGCTGAAAACAAGACAGAGCCACTTAGCCACATCACGCCAAGCAGGCCCCCAGTTTCTCAGGCCATAGCACTGTACAGGTCCTTGGAAAAGCTCCAGGGGAAAAGGTACAGACACCAGTCCCAGCATTTGGGCAAAAGGCTGGTTAATCACTACTCCTGGAGCCCCCAACCCAACTTCTCTTTATCTGCTTATCTAGTCAAACGGTGTAAAATAATCATGGAGTGGAATCAGTGGAAAAACTCCAGTAACATGAATAACCAGAGGAGATCAACCCCCACCCATGGAAAGATATGGCAGACACAACTGAAGATCCCATTCATAAACAGATGGCCGACATGTCAGAAATAGAATTCAGAATTTGGATTGCAAACAAGGTTAATAGATGGAGGAAAAGTTGGAATAAAAATTCCATGAGCAATTCAAAAGTTGTCTCAAGAATTTAACGAATTTAAAGACAAAAATCACCAAAGATTTTGACACATTGAGACAAGAATTTGTAGCCCTCAAAGATCTGAAAAACTACAGTGGAATCCTTCAGTCACAGAGTGGAGCAAGCAGAAGAAAGGATTTCTGACATTGAAGACAAAGCTTTTGAACGCTCCCAAACTCTCAAAGAGGAAGAGAAATGGAGAACAAAAATGGATCATTCTCTCAGACAGCTCTGGAATAATTCAAAGAAAGCTAATATTTGCCTCATAGGAATTCCTGAAAGTGATGAAGTGGCTTTCCAAGGCACAGAGGCTCTTCTCCATGAAATTATGAAAGAGAATTTTTCAGATATGCCAAGAGATTCTGAAATTCAGATAGCAGACAGTTTCAGAACCCCAGCACAACTCAACCCAAATAAAACATCCCCCAGGCACATCATAATTAACTTCACTGAAGTTAATATGAAGGAGAAAATTCTGAAAGCAGCTAGACATAAGAAAATCATAACCTACAAAGGGAAGAATATTAGAATGACTGCAGATCTCTCTGCTGAAACCTTTCAAGCCAGAAGAGTGTGGTCATCTACTTTTAATCTCCTAAAACAAAATAACTTTCAACCCCGGATCCTGTATCCAGCTAAACAGTTTCATTTATGATGGAGAAATTAAATACTTAAATGACATTCACATGTTGAAGAAATTTGCCATAACCAAACCAGCTCTTCAGGATATTCTCAGACCTATCCTCCATAATGACCAGCCCAATCCTCTACCACAAAAGTAAACTCACCCAGAAACTTTTAATCAAACTCCAACTTCCACAGTGACAAAAGGATTAAAAATGTCCACTGGACTTTTGAAAAACTCGATACCCAAAATTTTACCAGACTTATCAATATTCTCCATGAATGTGAATGGCCTCTTTAGAGGACAGATTGGCTGACTGGATACAAAAACTCAGGCCAGATATCTGCTGCATACAAGAATCTCATCTTACCTTAAAAGACAAATATAGAGTCAGGGTGAAAGGATGGTCATCCATATTTCAGGCAAATAGAAATCAGAAAAAAGCAGGTGTTGTAATTCTATTTGCAGACACAATAGGCTTTAAACCAAGAAAAGTAAGGAAGAATAAGAATGGTCACTTTATATTTGTTAAGGGTAATACTCAATAGGGTGATATTTCAATTATGAATATTTATGCACCCAACCAGAATGTGCCTCAATTTATAAGAGAAACTTTAACAGACATGAGCAACTTGATTTCCTCCAGCTCCATA
>CAUYPK010123754.1:0-33981 GCA_963574355.1 Loris lydekkerianus | reverse complement strand
GGGGGTCAACAGTGGGGCCGGGTGCCACCCCGCGGGGGGGGGTTAAAGGGGGATCAATGGGGGTGTGGTGTCCAGCTGCCACCCCTTTTTTTTTTTTTTTTTTTTTTTTTTTTCTTCTGTTTTTGCAGTTTTTTTTTTTTTTTTGGCTGGGGCCAGGTTTGAAGCTGCCACCTCTGGTATATGGGGCCAGCACCCTACTCCTTGAGCCACAGGCACCACCCGCAGCTGCCACTTCTTGATTGTTGTACACACTTGAGGCAGCAACCGCTTCCTGGTCGCAGCTTACTGATTCCTAGGTCCTGAGTACAGTTTGTCTTCCCAAACTCAGAGGTTACACTATGACCTCTCAATGGTGGCATAGGTAGCAGATCCCTTGAGGAGCTGGTTCTACAGCAGCTGCTGCTCTCTGTTCTGGCCCATCCAGTTGTATAAGCATCTGAGTCCCTGTACAAGATCCCTTCCTGTTTATGATCTAGAGGGGCTTCTTGTCCTGTACCACTTACTTAAAGGAGCGGTGAGGGAGAGAAGTTGGAACAGCAGGACAAATAAAAGCATGTAATAAGTTGGCCAAAACAAATCCCAATAGAATAGCATTGTCATGGATATAACTGACTGAACTCTATGGCTAAAAGACAAGGAGGTGAATGTCAAGCAAAAGGGAGTTCAAACCCTAGTATTGCCATTTATCTGCTGGATGATCTTGGTAAGTCACTTGACCTCTCTGAAGCTCAGTTCCCTCATCTGTGAAGTGGGGGCAATAGGCTCCATTGCTGTGGAGCATAGTGGTTGTGGCGCCCGCCACATACACCAAGGGTGGTGGGTTTGAACCCAGCCCGGGCCAGCTAAACAACTGCAACAAAAAAATAGCCAGCCATTGTGGCGGGCGCCTATAGTCCCAGTTACTTGGGAGGCTGAGGCAAGAGAATTGCTTAAGCCTAAGAGTTTGAGGTTGCCGTGAGCTGTGACGCCATAGCACTCTACCGAGGGCAACATAGTGAGACTCTGTCTCGGAAAAAAAAAAAGAAAAAAAGAATAAATAAGTAAATAAATAAATGGGGGCAATAATAGTGCCTACTGCTCAGTGAGAGGCTAAGTGTAGGTGAGTCCAGAGGCCCCGGAGGCATGACATACTACCTCTATCTACATCTGCACTTCTTTACTTGTAGAGAGAAAGGTAACAACAGAGCCTTCCTTGTCCCAGGCACTTGCAAGCATTCTATGTGCTAAGCGCACTCTTCCCAGACAGGCATACTTGCTGAGTTCTGAGCGCTCTGGGTTTCAGTTTCCTCATCTGTAATGCAGGGCCCTCACCAGGCTGGTATACAAGATAAATGTGTATAAAACACAGTGATGGTGGGGACATCGTAGTGTTCACTAAATGTGATTCGGAGTGACAACAGCAATTGCTATTTTTATAATAAGTGGAGACTGGCCCCATTATTCTGCATTAGCAGGTGCACATTCCCTTCTCACTTTAGCCCTGTCACTCTCATCTTGGTGATCAATGTCAAACCCTAGATTAGGTAAAGGATTTGTAGGAGGTGGGGCTTGGAGAAAAAGCTGGGAGAGGCCACTCTGCCCAGGCCTATCAGAGCCCAGATCAGGGCTGGCAGGAAGCAGGGCACGGCTCAGTGCTTCACGGAAAGTGCCCCCTTCCCCACCCAGCTCATGGGCCCACTGGCCTCTTGACCTGGGTGGCCTCAGTTCTCTCTGCTGCCTCCTGAAGGTGCTAGACCAGTGGCACTTTAAGAACCCTGCCAGTACCCCGATTCTGGGTCTTTGGAACCAAGTGGTGGACCACTGGCAGCCCTGGGAGCCTCCACCTTCACTCAGGCTCATAGTCTTATAGGTTCTCCTCTGAAGTGCCCCTCTCTGAGGGAAGGTGGGGCCACCCCTAGCCTCCCCTTCCAGGGAAACCTAAACTGGCACAAGGTGATGTAATCCCGGTGGACACCCAGTCCATGCAGGCACTCTGGAAGAGGGCCCTGTATCGCTTGAGGGGTCTTAAGAGGCTGTATTAAGGGCCCCCAGAATGCTTCACTGGGCAACAGGCATGCCCATAAAAATACCGTGGCCACCAGGGCTGTAATCTGCCATCTGGGCCCTAGGCCTTCCTTGCCCTGAGGCTGCTGCCAGCTTGCCTGTTCTGGAATTCTTGCCCCCCTCCATCTCGCCTCCCCTGCCTCAGAGGTCACAGCCATGAGCCCAGAAGGGGACGCTGGGGAGGAGATCCATCCTTCCCAATGGATGGTTCCCCTGCAGGGCTGAGGGAGAGACTGGGAGAGTGGGGCCAGCGGAATAGGTCACAGGAGGCCACTTCCGAGGACAAAGAAAAAAGACACCTGGGAAACCTGGCAGGGAGCTGAAGGAAGACCTGAGTGTTGGGGATGGTAGCTCGAGGGACACCCTCTTAGCGACCCTCTTGTCCCTGGGCTTACCTCCCTCCCCAACACCCGCCAGGGCTGCGGGGTAGGCAGGGTCTCACTCCCCGCAGCGCCTCCTCGAGGGCTGGGGATCTAAGTCCACGAGCCCATCCTGCAAGAACCCGGACCTGGCGCCAGAGTGGGGAGGCATTCCAGGTCGGGCCCAGAGATGTGGGAGTCCTGCTCCAGCGGCAGGGGAAAAGGAGGGGGGACACCGGGGCTCGGCCGCGACCACATTGCCTTTGGATGCTCATCACTGGCCCCCGCCCTAGAGGGCCCGGCGAGGCTGCGGGAGAAGCGGTTCCCGCACCCGACTCCCACGCCCGCGGGAGAACCCCCACCCGCGATTCTCGCTCCAAGCCTCCGCGGCAGCTGGGGCTCCACAATAGTCGGGGGACACTCCCGGGCCGTGGACCTCTGGCTGTGAGCGGGGGCCCAGCTGAGCCGCGAGAGTAGGGGAGGCCCTCAGCCCCCTCAGGCCAGGCAAGGGGCGAGGGCGCGGCGCGTTGGGGCGGGGCCGGCGGCCGAGAGGTGATCTCACTCCTCCCTCCCCTGTCTCCCCGACGCTCCCTCCTCCTCCCCTAGGCGCACGCCCGCTCCGCCCCCGCCCCGCCACCACCGGCACTGCTGCAGCTGCACCGCAGACACGCTCCGGCAGCGCGTCCGAGGCCGGCGTGCGCGGAGACCGGGCGGGTAGCCCGAGCGGCAGCCGCAGCGCAGGTAAGACAGTCTGGTTTGCCTGACTTCCAGACGGTGACGGCGACCCCCTGTGCCCTGCCCCAGCCCTGCCCGGGGAAGAAGACTGAGCAGCGCCGCCCGATCCGGCCCGCAGTCACCGGCTTTGCGGCCGGAGCCCCACCCATGCTGGGTTCCAGGCTCCGGGCACTCTGCACAGCGGACGCGAGCAGGGTGGGAAAGGAGGCCAGGTGCGGGACCCCGACAGGTGAGGGGTACCCGGCGGCACCCCGAATACTGACCGGGGAGGTACGGGGGTCAAGCGTGGGAGGGTGGAGGCTGAAGTTGGTGTGTCCCTGGGCGTATGTGAGAAAAGAGGAGAGATCGGACCGGGCTGCGTGCTCCTGGCCTCCCGTCGTGGGGTGTGGCCCTGGGCGTGGCTGCCCCCTTCCCTAGTGGCGAGCCCTGTTTGGCTGAAAACCTGGTCACCAGCGCCAG
This sequence comes from Loris lydekkerianus, assembly GCA_963574355.1. Lineage (NCBI taxonomy): Eukaryota > Metazoa > Chordata > Mammalia > Primates > Lorisidae > Loris > Loris lydekkerianus. Next base: position 30,385 of record CAUYPK010123754.1, on the reverse strand, counting down.
CGTTGGGGGGCGATTGGGCTAAGCCGTCCCTGCGATGGGGGAGGGGAAGAAAAAGGGCTGGGCGCTGCCTGCCCCTCACCCCGAGGTTAGGGGGGCTTTGTTCTCCCCCTTCTTCTTTCCAGACCCTAGCCTGGGTTCCGTGGGGCTTCCCTCAAAGCCTGCGGCAAAGCTAGAGTCTCCTCTCTGGGGGCGCAGGCTGCCTCTGGCGACTGTTTTGGGGGCACTGTGTTGGGGGCTCTGTGGCCAGCAAGAGGGGCACTGGTGAGGTCGATTTGGGCACCCACTCGTGTGGTCCCATAGGCACGGTATTCATGGGTGTTGAATGTGGGCCCATCAGGTAGGGGTGAGAGAGGGAGGGCCTCATTGGCTCAGGATAGGGACTTCTGAAAAGCAACATAACTGGGGCCTGTTCCTTCCCACTGCTGGCCTTTTGCCCATTGCTGAGTCTTCCTATCTGTTTGGTTATGGGAGGGGTCTCGGATTCTATTCTCTCTTTTCTAGGCTAGATTTTTGGGGTCTCTTGGTTGGCAGGAATTGCAAAGAACACCTATGACAACCTGCTGCTCCGGAAAGGTTATCTGGACCCCTGCCCATCCCTGCCTGTCTCAGGGAGGTAGGCCTAGAGCCATCTGCTCCCACCAAGGAGTGGGGGCCTGGCCCCCCATCCCCCGTTGGGTAGATGCCTGCTCCTGGGTAAGGCTGCTGGGAAGGCAGAGGGCTGCTGGGCAGCCCAGAACCATCTCTGCTGACTCACGTGGCCCTGACAGTGAATAAGCCCAGCCAGCCCTTCTCATGGGAACTGCTGCCGATCCCCATCTTTCTTGTCCCCTATAAGGCGGCTGGAGCAGGCAGTGGGACTCTGCCTGGCCTGGGCTCTTACCTGGCGTAGCATCCAGCACATGTGAACCTTGGGTTCTGAGCCTTTGAAGACTTTGTGGCCACTTGGGAGTTTGTGACTGGAACAGAGATGGGGACCTCTCCACCACCCAGCTTCCTGGTCATTTCTCCTTGCTGCACTCCAGTCTCTCTTTTGCTCAGTATTTATGCCTGTGCATGTGATCCCCAAAGTAATATATCTTATTGTTGTATACCTGGAAAGTACAGAAAAGAACAAAAGAAATTAAGAATACCTGATGATCTTATCAGCAAGAGGGACCCCCCACTCAGCAGCCTCCACCTCTGAAAGGCCCCTCCCCCAGTTCCTTGCTGAGCATCAGGACAATTGGCACCTGGAGGCAGCAGTCCCCAGCCCTAGCCTTGGAGCCAGGCTGGGGCCACCTCCACAGGAAGAGCTCCCCCTGCCTAGGAACTCAGCAGTGACAGGGGGGCAGCCACTTGCTGGGCAGCTGTTCACTGCCAGTGCCCACTTGGGCCAGGCTCAGGGCTGGCCATGGAAGAACCAGCAACAAATTGGACTAACCCTGTCCTTGTCCACATCGGGTGTGGGCTCATTTTCCTTTACTTTTATTTTTTTTCTGTGTTATCTTAAGGGAAAAGGGGAGCAGAGTGAGGAGGGACTTGGTCTGAGGACTCCTCCAGTGAATAGGAGGAGCTGGGCTATTCCCCCAATCAGCACAGGTATCCCAGGTCTGAACCTTCTGCCTCTAGCCTGAGGGCAGGTTCCATGGCATACATTTGGCCAAGCCTGGCCTGCAAGGAGCAAGGTGGCAGTCACACGTGCCATACTGGCCATTCCGCAGCTCAGTGATGGGACAGTCAGCTGTCCAATGAGGGGCAGACTCATTGATCTCCAAGGTCTCTTTCAAGGCGAATGGTACCTAGTATCACTCAAAATGGCTACATCTGGGCACTCTTGTGGGCATGAGGATGTGTGGACTGGCAGAGTGGCCCAGCCCAGCCACTCCGGTCATTCATCACTCTTGTGCCTCTGAACCAGGCTCCAGGAGGGCATGTTCCAGAGGAGAGTGTCAGGGTGGAGTCCTGTGCAGAGGCCTGCTGGGATGGAAGGAATGTCAGCTCACCCCCTGCCCTGGGTTTTAGACACTTGCTCTAGTGTCCCATAGGCTGCTGTCTTTGCAGTGCCCCTGCTGTTATGATGGGGGAGGCTGGGGTTAAGTCTTTGGGGGTGGGGCTCCCTGGAATGGCCCTCACAGCCCCTGCCCCCCAAAGCTCTCTGTCTTCCCCCTTGCTCTAATCAGCCCATCTTGAGCACTCCTCCTGCTTACCCCTGCTTACCCTTTCCTCCCAGTTCTCAGTTTTCCCTTCCTGCTCAGTGGAGCTGAGGGGATATGTTAGCTCCCCTCCTGCTCTCCCTGGGCCTCGGCCCTCCTGTTCACTCTTGCTGGGCCCATAGCTCCAGCTCCACTTTGCTGTTGTCTCTTGGCTCCTCTCCCAGCCTCCCCAAAGCTGCCCCTGCCTCCCCCTGATGGCTCTGAGGCAGTTGTATCCTGTCCAGCAGTCACTCAGCACACTCAGCTGGGCTCCAGGCAGGCCTTTGGGTTGGGGCCAGACCCCCCCCCAAAATGGGGTTCTTTACTAACTTGGAGGGTGGATAGGGGCGCCTGGTGGCCGCCAATCAGCTGAGCAATTTTGGAGGTCTCAGTTTCCTACAGGCTGTGGTTGGAGAGGGAGAAGTGGGCAGCGCAGGAATCCCTTTGCAGGGGGAGGGTCTGGACTGCTGGTCTTCTTAGAAGCTTTTCTTTGTCCAGGGGCCCCTGCCCAGGAGCTTGCTTTGGCCCTTCTGTGTTCTCTCCAGGTCAGAAAGCTTCAGTAGGAGTGCCCGGCCACTGCCGTGCCACTCTGCAGCTTGTTCCAGCCTCTGTATGGGCCAGAAATTGGGTGGGGCAGGAGAGTGCCAGCATGCTGGGGTGGCCAAGGGCACTTCTGAGTCCTTTCCACTCAGTGTCAGTCTGAGAGTGGGGCTTAAAGGAAGGGCACTGAGGTTCCCAGGATCACCTTCTCCTCCCTGCACTCTGGTCTATAGGACCCAGTGCCAGGCAGGTATGGAGGCAGGACAGCTGCAGTCTGGAGGTTTCCATGGGAGAACTGTTGCTAGGGGGCTTTGAGAGTGTGCATGGGTACGAGTGGCTTCTAGCACCCTCATTTGCATATATGGGCTCGAAGGTCTGGTCGAGGGAGTGGATTTGCCTCCGTGTGTGTGTGTGTGTGTGTGTGTGTGTGTGTGTGTGTGTGTGAATGTGTCTATAGATTCTAGTATCCCTGTTGGCCTGGGTGAAGGTCACATGTTGTTTGCATGTATACATCCATGAGAGAGCATGCCCACAGACATCCCCACGTGCCCCAGCAGGGCCTGTACTGGGAAGGGGTGTGGCTGAGGGTGGTGGCTGAAGTGGCTCGAAGCAGAGCTGTGTGGTGGTAGTAGGGAACCAGAGCCAGCCTCTGGCCAGCCCAGGCTTGTGGCTTCAGTGGAAGGGGGTGTTCTTTCTGGCCCCCTCCCCCAGCTGTCATGCCTAAGGAATGCCGAAGCCCTGGTGAGCACAGAGCCTCCATTGTCCATCCCCAGGCTTCCTGTGTCCCCCTCTGTCCTTTAACCCTGTGGGAGTGGGGTGCCCCAAGGAGGTCTGTGGGGCCTGGCAGTGTCTGAGCTGTTTCCAGGCCCCCCACCCCAACACCAGCACACTTGGGCCAGGTGGCCCAGGCCTGGCTGGTCTAAAGCAGCAAACCCCAAGGCTCGGGTCAGGGCCACTCCTTGCTCCAGGCCCTCCTCTCTCCATGCTCTCCACTGCCTGGTCTGCTGTGCAGCCCCACACCCCAGAGACCTCAGGAACTGGATGCACCTTGTCCCTGAAGCCCCTTGTAGTGCAAGGGTCATCTTAGCTCCTGAGGAGGCCTGGTGCCTGGGAGGGGTCCCACTCATGTCTCTGGCCTTCTAGGGGTCTAGGACCTGAGGCTTCTTTGTGAGGGAAGCTTTGGGACCTTTGGTTTCAGGAAAGGAGTCAGAGTGAGCCAATATTCTGGATTCCAGATAGAAGAGGAGGCAAGAAACCCAGGATGTCTGCAAGCCCAGCAGGGAAAGGGGTTTGCCTTCTTTTGGACTAAGTACTTGGATGGGGTGGGGCATCTTGTACAGTCCCACAGAGCCTCAGGCTGAGGAGAACCCCAGCTGTGGTGAGAAGATTTGTTTGGGATCAGGTTCCTGTTTTGTGCTGAGACCTGATGTTGGTCACATCCCACTTCGTGTGGCCTCCCAATAGTTCACTCCCTGCCCCCCAACCCCGTATTTGCCTGCCATCTGCCTAGCAAACAGGCCCTTACCCAGAGCAGGATGGCTTAGAAACTATCCTTGGCCCAGCCCCTGGTCCCCTAGGAACCCAACAGGAACTGATGTCTGGATGCCAGAGTCCCTGAGAGGCCAGCTGACCCTAGTTACCTTTGGCAGCTTTGAGACCCTCTTCCCCTTCTACAGTACCACCCCTGGTGAGCACCAGTGCCAGCTCTGTGACCTTGAACACAGTTGCAGTCCTCTGAGCCTCAGTTTCTTCATCTGTAAAATGGGAATAATGATAGCACCTCCTGAATGTGTATAAATGTGCTGAGAAAAGTTCCTTGGGCAGCGCCTGTGGCTCAGTGAGTAGGGTGTTGGCTCCATATAGTGGGTTTGAACCCAGCCCTGGCCAAACTGCAACAAAAAAATAGCCAGGTGTTGTGGCGGGCACCTGTAGTCCCAGCTACTCGGGAGGCTGAGGCAAGAGAATCGCCTAAGCCCAAGAGCTGGAGGTTGCTGTGAGCTGTGACGCCACAGGACTCTACGGAAGGTGACAAACTGAGATTGTCTCTTAAAAAAAAAGAAAGGGGCGATGCCTGTGGCTCAAAGGAGTAGGGCGCAGGCCCCATATGCCAGAGGTGGCTGGTTCAAACCCAACCCTGGCCAAAAACTGAAAAAAAAAAGTTAAGCCCATCTTTGTTTTTGGAGACAGAGTCTCACTCTGTCACCCTCAAACTGTTGGGCTCAAGTGATCCTCTTGCCTCAGCCCAAGTAGCTGGTACTGCAGGTGCCCGCCACAACACCCGGCTATTTTTTAGAGACGGGGTCTTGTTCAGGCTGGTCTCAAATTCCTGATCAGGCAATCCACCCGCCTTGGCCTCCCAGAGTGCTAGGATTACAGGAGTGAGCCACCCGCTGGCCTTTCCTTCCCCATCTTTTAAGGAGAATGATCTCATAACCGGTGAGCTATGGTTGCCTTGGAGACTAATTCCTGAGGTTGCTGAGGGGCTGAGGTAGTATGCTGGGTATGGCAAGACTTGGGTACCTGTCAGGGGCCCCTGGAGCATCGTCCTTTGTGTATTATCTAAATAACCCAAGCAAGGCTTTCCCCACCTCTGTTAGCCTGGGAGTTAGGCACCATCACCATAGAAACCCTCCAGCCACAGCCTGGGGGGCAGGGCGAGGGAGAGCCTTAAAGGGACACAATATAGGGTGTCAGTGATACCCACACCGTCATATGTACACCGATGAGCACAAAGACCCCCATTACTCCCCAGCCTATGAGTGCATGGACCCAGAACCCCACACTCAGACCCTGCCATGTGCCTGGGTGCTGAGCCCTCAGCGTGCCCCCAGCTCTGGCCGATCTGATTACCAGGCACTGCCATCCCCAGCAGACACTGGGCAGAAGGGCCAGGAGATCTTTTACTCCTCTCTCAAAGGGTCTCTTGTTGCTTCTTTGAGAAGAACCCTGGGTAGAGCCTGGGAGCTGCAGTGGGTGTGCAGTGGGCATGCTCAGGGTGCTCTTGGATGATCAGGGAGGGAAGCAGCAACTCAGGTCCCAGCCAGATGCCACCACTTCCCAAGTCACACATGCTGTGCATCTCCCCTTAGCCAGGCAGTGCCTACTCTGCGCTAACAGCAACCTTGGAAGGATTCACTGGGATCCCCTGGGTGATTGTCCTTCCCCCACCCCTCCCTGCCACAGGGACCTCCACCTGTTCCCTAACACAGCATGGAGCAGCCAGCAGTGGGTCGTTCATCTTGTCTTACAGGCATCCTTGCCCTAATGCCACAAGTGGATAAGGCCTTGCCTGTCGCTGTGGGCTTTGTTGGGCTTTCTGGCCCCAGCTTACGGCGCGGCTCCTCCTCTGTCTCTCCACCCTGCTCAGTCTGACAGCCCAGGAAACCCCCTCCACTGACCCGGGCTCCTCTTCCCTCTGCCCCCGCCCCTTGCCTGGCACACCCCCAAGGGACAAGGATACTGTGCAGGCGCCTTCTGCGCATGCGCACCTGCACCCCCCTCGCTTTTTCTGCCATTTCTCAGCAGTGCTTTCTGCGGCTGGCTCTCACCCTTTGTACTTCTTTTTCCTCTTGTCTCTCTTTCCCCACTGCCTGGATTTCTAGATTTTTCATCTCCTCCCTAACAGTCTCCATCTTAGTTATAACTGTTTCTGATGTTTGTCTTTGTCTCTTGTTTCCAGCCGCACTCCTCAGCCTCTCCCACTCCCTCCTGCCTCCTCCTCGCTCCCTCCTGCCTTTCTCGCTCTGTCTGTCACCCCTTGGCAGACCAGTCTTGGCTCCATCTGTGGAGTTCCCCCCCCTTGCCCTCTCAGTGGTGCTGATGGGGGTAGGGGGCCTGCTGAGCTGACAAGCTTATCGCTGGCTCTATAATTGCCTGAGGAATGGGGAGAGATCAGAGACCCCACAACCGTGGTAGGGGAGGAGCGAGAGCCCTCTCCCAGCTGTCAAGCCTCTCAATCTTCTGGCTCCTTCCTCCCTATCTCTAAGTGCCCAGGGCGGTGACTAGCTGGTGGCAAATACCAGGAGACCAAAAGAGAGGTTTGATGTGAGACTGTGGGCAGTTGAGCTGGGGCCAGGATAAGGTAGAGTGGGGACTAAGAGGGGCGGGAATATTGTGTGTGCCTCCCTGGGTATCCATGCCAAACAGCATTCCAGGAACCTTGATTTGGAGGACAAATAGAAGAACTGGTGCCCAAGCCCCCCAGGGCAGAAGGGTCCTTCTTTGAGCTTTTCTTGCTCCAGTTTTTCTCCCCTTCCCCCTCCTAAGACCAGTGCTCAGAACTCCCAAGGCTGCTGTTTGATTGTGTGCTCTCTGATCTGAGTCTCCCACTGCTTCCTACAGGCCTTGAAGTTGAGGCCAATGTCACCTGGGGCCTGATTGCACTGGCTTGTTGGGGGAGGTGGGGACAGAACAGATCCGTTGTGGCTCCTCCCTTCTGGGCCCCAGCTCAACTCTCGCAGACTGGGAATTGGCCAACCATTTGCTATTTCCTGCCCTCCAAGTCATTCTCTTGGCCTTCATGCTGGCCAGGCTGACCTGCCCTGCTGCCTCTCCACCCGTCTCCAGCTTTGGATGGGGACCACTGAGAGCTCCAAGCTGACTGCTGCTCTCCACCATCCATCCTCCCTGCCCAATCTCTGTGTGATCTGCTGCTGCAGGCCCCACTCTTCTTGGTCACTCTCCTCCATAAAATTGATTTCTGGCTCCTGACAGAGCCTGGATGCATTAGCATAACATGCCAGGTTTCTCTACCCACCTGTCAGTGTTCTGCATGAGGCTTGGTCCCCACTGTGATAAGGTCCTAGCTGGGCACAGGGAGGATTCCCCATATGAATTCTGTGAGGGCCTCTAGTCTGTGGCTCTGGCCTCCAAGCTCTCAGTCCCCCACCAACATTCCTTCTTGCTTTTCCTGCCCTTTGATCACTTGCCCCTCTGTCATGCCCTTTCCTGTCTACTTGGGAGTTTGTTTCTTGTTCTTATAATTGTCAGAGGAGCCTCCACTCCAGGACCCCAATGTTTGAGGCCCCTTGCATACAGGTGGGGTGTGGGTATGGCTGGTGATGCTTGGGCTTGGGGTGGACACATATAGCAGTTGACTCAGAAATGGCCTAGAAGCTAGGACTATGAGGTGCTTGAGAGGTGTCAGAAGCACTATCTTGGAAAATGGTCCAGAGCTTTCCCTGACTCTTACCCTGACCCTGACCTGGAGCATCTGGAAGGCAACAGGCCACAGTTGCCTCTACTGTACCCCAGAGGACTGAGAGGCAGCAGGGAGGTGTTTTCCTCCTTTCCTCTCTTTCTGTCACCAACTCTGAGGGAGGGCTCCCTTCTATATGCTTTCTTTCTTTTCTGGAAACTGTTCTGGAAAATATAGCCATCTTGGTTCTGTTTTCTCCCTTTGCTAGTCCACTTCCCAAGGCCCCTGTTAGCTCTTTATACCTGGGCAGTACTCAGGGATCAGTTGACTCTGAAAGCCACAACAATGAAACTACAAAAAGAGTTCATACGGCCGGGCATGGTGGGTGGCTCACTCCTATAATCCTAGCATTCTGGGAGGCTGAGATGGGTGGATTGCCTGAGCTAAAGACCAGCCTGAGCAAAGAGTGAGACCACGTCTCTTAAAAAAAAAAAAAAAAGTAGCTGGGCATTGTGGCAGGCACCTGTAGTCCCAAATACCAGGGAGGCTAAGGCAAGAGGATCTCTTTGAGCCCAAGAGTTTGAGGTTGCTGTGAGCTTTGACGACATGGCACTCTACTGAGGGTGACAAAGTAAGACTCTGTCTCAAAAAAAAAAAAAGTTTGTATCTACATAAGTATGCACACACGCTTGTGTGCACACACAGAGATACACTCCCCACAGACACACAGCTAACAGACACATACACCCACACCTCCTTGAGAAGACACATACAAATGCACCCATGCATGCACACATGGACACATAAACACCAGTGTGTGCATTGGGCTCACTCCCCACAAGCAGACCCACACCCACACAGATGTCCAAAGAAATCTGCTCACAAACACATGAACACACATGGAGATGGCATGCACAGAGTGGTCTATGGCATACGCAGGTGAGCTGATGGGGCAACGAGTTGGTGCTGGGGAAGCACCTGGCGGGAAAGCAGAGTGGAGAGTAAGTAGATAATGAAAAGGCAACCTGGCCTAGCCAGGGCTTTCTCTTCCAGGTTTCTCTTCCAGGATTGGGGGGAGGGAAGGCCAGGGAAGCCAGCCTGCTGTGGTCTGGGCTGTGGGCGTGGCAAGGAGCCCATCTCCCCCAGATGTTAGTCACTAACATTCATCCTTCTCTCCTCTCTCCACCCCCACCCTTCCCTTCTCCCAATGCTCCCACCTCAGCTTCCACCTACTAGCCCCTTTCCCTCGGCCAGAGCCTGAGCCTAGCCCAGCAGGCTGTGCTGTGCTGAGCTGCTGGCTCCGGCAGGACGATGGTCGCAGTGCTGCAGTACGTGTGGCCTCTTCTCCTCTGCAGCCCCTGCCTGTTCATCGAGATCCCTGAGGAATGTGAGTAGCCTGAGGGAGCCAGAGCGCCTCCTTTTGCTGATATGTTGGGCCCCCTTCTCTTCTGCCTCCTAGCTGGTCCAGACCCTCATCCGTCACTCCAACGTCCTGGGCACGGGGAGGGCGGGAAGTACACAGACGTTCGGTACCTTTGGAGAGAACAGCAGGGTTGAAGGCGCGGTGGGTGTCAGCACCACAGACAGGGCCAGGTGCCGGCAGCCGGGCATTTTCAGCACCGTGGACAGCGCACTCCTGCCTCTACAGTCCTGCTTTGCCACCCCTCCCCAACCCACTTCCACGCCTCTACTTCCACCCCACACCCCAGGAGTGTGACAGGCAGGACACTGAGGCTGTCATCAATCCTCAGCTAGCTTGTGCAAAGGTCTGGAATTGAGTCTTGCCCCTATTTCTGACTTGAGTAATCCCAAGCTGGCTCTTTCCCATCCTGGGCCCTTGGTCACCCTGTCTCTGATGTGTAGTTATTTGATGAGGATGGAGGTGGGGCTGTTGGAGCATGTGTCTGTGATGGTCACACTTGTGGGGGAAGGCCACAAGTAGGTATGTGGGTGTTGGGCAGTGTAGCCACAGGGTTGTGACTAAATGTGATTGTGTGTGTATATGGTTGTGACAGCATAGATATTTGTGAACATGATTTTGATTTCCTGTATAAGTGAGCTGATGAGTCACTATGACTGTTATTGTTTTGGTTTCTGAAGGTCTGAGGCCTTTGACTGTGACATTGGATTGTAGCAGGTTGTGTGTGAGTGGTGCTGGGTGTGAGTATGTGTCTGCATGTGGGAGTGTTGTCATAGTGATGGTGTTTTCTCCTGTTTGTGAGTAAGAATTATAACACACCCCTCTAAGTGGCTATTTGGCCTTGTGAGGGGGCATTTCACAGGGCATCTTGACAGTGTTTGGGTATATTCAACTACCAGGCTCTAGTCCCCTCCCCACCTCTCCTTGACACCTTTCTCTCTGAGCCTGGACATGCAGGAGGACAGTGTCACTGAGAGACGAGCTAGGGACTAGAGATGGGGAAGACTGTGTTGGGAATGGGATGGGAGTTGTGAGAGGCAGGCTTGGAAGGCACCTGGTATCAGGGGGCTGCAAGGATTTGGAGGAGGTGAGGAATGGCTGACAGGACAAAGATTGGGATGTCCCCTTAGATGTACGCATGAAGGTCCCTATAGTAACACCTATGCAGACTCTCTTGCCACAGGTACACATGGACATACACTCACAGGTAGACGCAGACAAGCCATACACTTGTATCCGGCCAGCCACAGAGGCAGGAAAAGGGGCAGAGACGTTGAGAGGCCACACAAGCGGAAACACACAAGCACACAAGTGAGGTTTTAAAGACATGGAACAGTGAAATGCAAACAGAACTCTGTTTAGAGAAAGATGGGCTGCAAGGCAGCCTCGGGCACTGACCAGCACCTGTACTGACCCCAATATGATGCACTGGGCACCTCCTTGCCAGAACCTGCCCTCCATCTCTCCCTTCCCAGCCACTCCATCCCCCTTTGTCTCTGTTCCTGCTTCTTCCACCTAGTTGATTTCCCCTATCCTGCTGTTCTTATCACTGTCTCTTGCTTTTAGGAGGCCTGCACTGGCCCCTCCCCAACTCAGGGCCCTCTGCAGTGTCCCTAGGGAGCCTGCTTCTTCTTCCCAAGGGCTTTACAATGAGGTCTTCTGCAGAGACAAAGCTTTCAGAGGCAGCTCACTGCTTTCCTACCCTTCCTCCTTCCTTCCCCTCCCTGCCTGCCTACCTCCCAGCCACCCTGCCTACCTCCCAGCCATCCTGGGGCTGGGATGGTCCCTTTGGCCTCTGCCCCAAGGAACTTGGTGGCTGGTTGGAGGAAGGAGGAGAGAGAAAGAGGGCTGGCGCCAGCTATGAAAACTCAGATGAAGCAGTGGGGCCTTTGGGAGAGTTTTGGGGGAGGGGCACAGGGCTCTGAGGGCTGGGCCCTGTGTAATTGAAAACACTGAGCTGCCCTAATTGGATTAGGAGGGAAGTGGGCTGGAGCTGGGAGGGTGCCCTGGCTAGGGGCTGTCTGCCTCCTAGCAATGCAGGGCCTTCTGGGTGGGGTGGGGCCAGCTCTGTAAGCCCTACTGGGTCCTGCCAGGGGGCTATAAGGACAACAGTCCTTGTTAAAGACAAGAATTTTTCTCCCTGCCCATTGGAGCTTGTCCTCCTGGACTATATGCCCTGTGTCCTACCCATTTCGCTGGGCACCTGCCACTTCTCCAGCCCAACATGTGTCCCTTGTTGCTACCACTTTAGCCTACTCTCCCACCCTTCCTTCTGCATGGTGGGGGCTGCCTTTCAGAGTCTCTCTCCATTCTCTCTCCTGCTGCCTGCTGGATTTCTCAGACGAGGGGCACCATGGTAAGTGGGGGAGGGGGTCCTAAAAGGCCAAGGAGAGAGGGAGAGCAGCCCCTCCCCTGAGCCAGCACCCCCTGCCATCGTGTGCCATGTGCCCTGTGCTCTTGGATGCCTGCATCAGAGGCTTCTCTCAGCCTGTCCCTCTGTCACTGTGTGGGGCTGTCTTTGTTCCCATCTCTGCCCAAGCCTGGGTTTTTTGGTCACTCTTGCATTTCTCTGTTGCTCTGTCCTTTCTGGTCCTCTCTCTTCATCAGGGCTTTGTCCTTGCTTTCTGTGTTTGGCATTTGTTGCTTGCCTCTCTCTTTCTCCTCTCTTTCATACACTTTGTCTGTCTGTCTGTCTGTCTCTCTCAATCTCTCAGGCATCTTCCTTTGTAACTGTTGTTGCTGTCTTCTCCCTGACCCTGTCTCTTTTTACACTGTGTGTCCTTTTCTCTCTCTTTCTTTTTGTGTTTCATAAGCCTCTCTGCTGTTCCCCCCACCTTACCTCCCCTGTTAGCCATGGGGCCTCTAAGGGTTCTGGACTCTGCTTCCCTCATGGTGGGAGACACTGTCCTCACCACTACTCTCCCCATCCTGTCTCCAGTGATGGAGCCACCTGTCATCACGGAACAGTCTCCACAGCGCCTGGTCGTCTTCCCCACAGATGACATCAGCCTGAAGTGTGAGGCCAGCGGCAAACCTGAAGTGCAGTGAGTGGCCTCTGAGATCTCAGGCTCCAACCCTCATGCCTCACTGGGCCTCACAACCTCTCAACCCAACAGCTCAGACCTCCCTGTCACCCTGAGTCCTTGCCTGTTTTCCACCCATTTCCTGAGGCTCCAAGCTGCTCACAATTACTTTAGGCCTGTTCTAGCCTGTCTGGGATTCTAGGGTCTTGGGCCTCTGAGCTTGTTTCTGCCCACAGGTTCCGCTGGACAAAGGATGGCATCCACTTCCAACCCAAGGAGGAGCTGGGCGTGACTGTGCAGCAGCTGCCCCACTCTGGCTCCTTCACCATCACGGGCAACAACAGCAACTTTGCCCAGAGATTCCAGGGCATCTATCGCTGCTTTGCCAGCAATAAGCTGGGCACCGCCATGTCCCACAAAATCCAGCTTATGGCTGAGGGTGCGACACACTGCAGGGACCAGGGAGGGCCTGAGCACATGAGAGGCTCCTCAGACATGTCCCAGGAACTCATGCGGGATTCTGGGCTGGAATCCACTGTTCCTTCAGCTAATTGTTGTGTGCAAGAGGCTAGAGTGCCCTGCAGCCCCCAGCCTGTCCTCTTTCTCCCACGGCCTCCTCCCTCTGCATTCTTCCTCTCTCTGCTGTATTGCAGGTCATCTCTTTCCTCTCCACTCCTTTAGGCTTCCTCAGTACCTGCCTTGTAGCTGCTGGTGGGCTTAGGGCTGAAGGGGGAATGCCTTGTCTCTCTGAGTCTCCACCCTGGCTTGGGCTCAGTGTCTGTGTTTCTGCCCGTTTCCTTCTCCACCGCTTTTGGGGCATCTCTGTCCATCTCCCTCATTTATCTGGCTCTACTCCCGACAGCCTTTGCTCATCAGTCTCTGCTGCCTCCCTCCTCTCTCCTGCTCTCCATCTCTCCTTCTCCACCTCCAACTTGCTTCTCTGTCTCTCTCTTCCTGTTCTGGGGCTTTATCTTTATCTGTGTCTCCCTTTCCCTGGGGTTTCCCACTATGTTCCATCCTCTCTGAGCTTTCTGCCTCCTGAGCGCTTTCCTCTCCCCTCCCTGCCCCTGTCGTTACCTTGGGAACCATTGCCATGGTTTCCTTGTCAGGATGATGGAAGGGTCTGACTCCTGCATTTATCCCCTCCCCCAGCACTGCACCCCCGCCTCTCCCCCCATCCTTCCCAAGGTGGGCAGGGAGAGTGAGAAGGGAGGATTAACCCTTCCTGGCCACGTGGCCTCCCGCTCACCTGTTCCTCCCATAGAGCCCAGAAAGGACCCAGAGTTTCTGCCTCTGCCACATGAACTTTAGTCCACTTGTCATCCTCAGGATGGCCCTCCCTCCTCCCTTCTCTGGCCTTGCGATACCTTGACTGGGAGGACAGTGCCAGCCTCTCTGTCCCTTCTAGGTGCCCCCAAGTGGCCAAAGGAGACGGTGAAGCCTGTGGAGGTGGAGGAAGGGGAGTCTGTAATCCTGCCTTGCCACCCCCCACCCAGTGCAGAGCCGCTCCGGATCTACTGGATGAACAGCAGTGGGTACCAGGGAGGGGCTGCTGCCCAGGCTCAGGGGTCATGGGGGGTGTCTTCTTGGGTGGAGGTCCTGACCTGTGCCTCCTTGTCTGCGGCAGAGATCTTGCACATCAAACAAGATGAGCGGGTAACAATGGGTCAGAATGGCAACCTCTACTTTGCCAACGTGATCACCTCGGACAACCACTCAGACTACATCTGCCACGCCCACTTCCCGGGAACCCGGACCATCATACAGAAGGAGCCCATCGACCTCCGGGTCAAGGCCAGTGAGTGTCAATGGTCCCCAACATCTCTCTTCCTGACTTCTCTCACCCAAGGTAGATCATACAGGCCTGTGTCCCTCAAGGACGGCTTGTTCCCACCTTGAGCCTGCCCAGGCCCTTCCAGGCACATTGTTTAACAGGGGAGGAAAGTAAGACGCCAGGGACTCGCTGGGGTGTGCAGAGCCACCAGCCTATATCTCCATGGGTGGAGGGAGGCATGGACAAGCTACCCACTGCTTCCCACCCCACCCAGCCAACAGCATGATTGACAGGAAGCCACGCCTGCTCTTCCCCACCAACTCCAGCAGCCACCTGGTGGCCTTGCAGGGCGAGCCATTAGTCTTGGAATGCATCGCTGAGGGCTTGTGAGTCTGGGCGCCCAAGGCGGGGGGTGGGGGGTGGGGGGTGGGGGTGGGGTGGGGGGGGTGGGGGTGAGGGAGTCTGACAGGGGTTCAGGCCTCTGTGAGGGACTGAGGGGACTGGGATAAGCAGCTTTGTCCTCTCTCCCCTCTGCCCTCCTCCCTTGGCTTCCCTGCACCATGGCCCTGGGCAGCCCCACACCTACCATCAAGTGGCTGCGTCCTAGTGGCCCCATGCCAGCTGACCGAGTCACCTACCAGAACCACAACAAGACCCTACAGCTGCTGAATGTGGGTGAGGAGGACGATGGCGAGTATCGCTGCCTGGCCGAGAACTCACTGGGCAGTGCCCGGCATGCCTACTACGTCACTGTGGAGGGTATGGTGTCTCTGCTAGGGGAGAGCAGGGTCTGTGCTGGGAGCAAGACCTGCTGCAGGCTGTGGACTCAGAATTGCTTCCTTATTTCTCCCAGCGGCCCCGTACTGGCTGCACAAGCCCCAGAGCCACTTGTATGGCCCAGGAGAGACTGCCCGGCTGGACTGTCAAGTGCAGGGCCGGCCCCAACCAGAAGTCACCTGGAGAATCAATGGAATCCCTGTGGAGGGTGAGTAGGGCCTTGGGCAGGGCAGTGTGGTGAGCCCTGGGCACTGTGGGGGAGAGGTAGAAGAGGGTGAGAACCTCCACACAGCTTGGGACTCTGGCCTGGACTCATGGGGCCATCCTCCTGTATGCACAGAGCTGCCCAAGGACCAGAAGTACCAGATCCAGCGTGGTGCCCTGATCCTGAGCAATGTGCAGCCCAGTGACACCATGGTGACACAGTGCGAGGCCCACAACCGGCATGGAGTCCTGCTGGCCAATGCCTATATCTATGTTGTCCGTGAGTGGCAGCCAGCTATGTGGTCCCACTCTCCCTTCTGTGTTCATGACCCCCAATCTGTCCCTGCAGCTGGTATGGCCTCAGCCTACCTTAATGAGACCCCTCTCTCACACAGCCTCATGGCAGCCATAAGTGCAGGCTCACCCTGGACAGGCCTCAGGGAAGACTGGGGGCTGGGCCGGAAAGGCTTTAGGAACAAGGCAGACTATCAGTTTGACCTGGAATCATTGGTAACACTTGGATGGGACTGGAGGCACATCTGAGGTGGAGGGGACAGTGTGTCTGAAGGCAGAGAGAGACTCAGACTGGTGGGAGCCATGAAGCAAAATGTGCAGGGTTCTTGGGGGCCTGAGGGTGCCAGGTGGAATGTCACTACCTTCACTCACTGTCACAGCCCTGAGTCTTGCTATTCTGCTCCCAGAGCTGCCTGCCAAGATCTTGACTGGAGACAACCAGACATACATGGCTGTCGAGGGCAGCACCGCCTACCTTCTGTGCAAGGCCTTTGGAGCCCCGGTGCCCAGTGTCCAATGGTGAGTACCCCATCTTGGGGAGCCCACGGGCAGGGAGCCCAAGCCAGTTGGTCTGAACCAGGCCTGTCCCACTCACTCTAGGCTGGGAGAAGAAGGGATGACAGTGCTTCAGGATGAACGCTTCTTCCCCTATGCTAATGGGACCCTCGGCATCCGAGACCTCCAGGCTAATGACACAGGACGCTACTTCTGCCAGGCTGCCAATGACCAAAACAATGTGACCATTGTAGCTAATCTGCAGGTTAAAGGTCAGAAGACTCCCACCACGTGACTAACAGTCCCTGTGGGAGGGAGGTTAAGGGTCTTTGGAGGACACCAGAGTGACTGGACCCTCCTTTCCCTGTATCACCTTCAGATGCAACTCGGATCATACAGGGGCCCCGGAGTGCAATCGAGAAGAAAGGCTCAAGGGTGACATTCACATGCCAGGCCTCCTTTGACCCTTCTTTGCAACCCAGCATCACCTGGCGTGGGGATAGCGGAGACCTCCATGAGCTTGGGGACAGTGACAAGTGAGGGCCAGCCCCAACCTGGGGTCGGTAGAAGGGGCAGAGTGAGAAAAGCTGGAAGTCCGCGCTTTTTAGCCTCATCCATGAGGGGCACTTACCTCATGGATTTCAAACTTTGAGGGGAAGGTTCTGGCAGGAATGGGAGGGGAGGAGAGGCCAGATGTCAGGAAGTGGTGGCCTGCTGGGACCCAAAGGGCAGATATGGCCCTCTCTCTAGGTACTTCATAGAGGATGGGCGCCTAGTCATTCACAGCCTGGACTACAGTGACCAGGGAAACTACAGCTGTGTGGCCAGCACTGAGCTGGACATGGTGGAGAGCAGGGCACAGCTCTTGGTGGTGGGTGAGTCCTAGGATGGGATCCTGGGGATATCAGGGGAGGGCAGGCTGAGACGCCCAGCCTCATATTGCTGGGCTATGTCAAGCTGTTGGGTGGGGGCTATGGCTCTTGAGGGGGCCGAAGAATCCACCCTCCATGGCTTTCAGGGAGCCCTGGGCTGGTGCCCCAGCTTAAGCTGTCTGACCTCCACCTGCTGAAGCAGAGCCAGGTGCGCCTGTCCTGGAGCCCCGCAGAAGACCACAATGCCCCCATCGAGAGTAAGAGGCCTGAGCATGGCACCACCCCCATCACCTTGGCCTCCCCTGGGGCACTCCCCTTAGGGCATTCACTTGTGTTTGGGGTGCCCAGGGAGAGCCAGACTTGTGCCCAGCACTCCCATTGCCCTTTCTTTAAACCACATGCTGATTACCGTGTTGCTGGTTCACTTCTTGGCAGAGTATGACATTGAATTTGAGGACAAGGAAATGGCACCTGAGAAATGGTACAGTCTGGGCAAGGTGCCAGGAAACCAGACCTCTACTACTCTTAAGCTGTCGCCCTATGTGCACTACACATTTAGAGTAACTGCCATCAACAAATACGGCCCGGGGGAGCCTAGCTCAGCCTCTGAGACTGTGGTCACACCTGAGGCAGGTGAGCCAAGGTGACCCGCACTCCCATGCCACCTGGAAGGGGGCGTCAGTCACCCAGGCCCTGGGCTCTGAAGGGAGGGCTTGGAGAGGTACCCTGCCCTGGCTCCCTTGATTTCAAATTTCCAAGGGGAGGTGGGGACAGCAGGGTGCCCTTGGGGCTGCCCACCCTGACTGAGCACTGATGTGCTGACACATTACTTCCAGCCCCAGAGAAGAACCCTGTGGACGTGAAGGGGGAAGGGAATGAGACCAACAACATGGTGATCACGTGGAAGGTGAGGGCCTCGGCTCACTGTGCTGCTGGACATGAGGCTAGGCCTCAGTTGTTTGCTGCTGCCCCTTGGCTTTCCTAAGGATGAGGCTAGTGGCTGGGGATGTGAATCTGGGCTGGGGTCACAGAAGGCCCATGATCGCAGCCAACCAATTCCTCTTCTGCTGCCTCCCTGTAGCCACTCCGATGGGTGGATTGGAATGCACCCCAGGTTCAGTACCGCGTGCAATGGCGCCCTCAGGGGACTCGGGGCATCTGGCAGGAACAGATTGTGAGTGACCCGTTCCTGGTGGTGTCCAACACGTCCACCTTTGTGCCCTATGAGATCAAAGTTCAGGCGGTCAACAGCCAGGGCAAGGGCCCGGAGCCCCAGGTCACCATTGGCTACTCTGGAGAAGACTGTGAGTACCCAACTGGGCCCCACCCACACCCGGGCAAATTCCCTCTGCGCATCACTATGTGCACAAGCACAACCTGCTCCCTAGCTCCACGCTGGTCCCCAGCTCCCAATGCTTGGGTGCATGTTTCCTATGAATAAGAATGTTCTCTTATGTAACCAGAGGAATGTGAAATTCTGGACACTTGCTATTGCTACGATCTAGTAATTGGCAGCCAGTATTCCAATAGCATCAACCAACACTGTCATTTACCCTGCTTCTCCCTGCAGTACGGGGACCCAGTACAAGCATCTAGTCACTCTGCTTCTTTGCTTCCTCTGAATCTGGAACATTACCAGATGTTCACTTTAAATCACTCAGCAAGGCTTTTTTCTGATTTCTTCTCTGTAAGTTACTACCTTCACCTCAGCAACTAATAAGCAGTCCAGGGAGAGATCTTGGGACCATGCAGACACGCTGCTCCTCATCAAACTGCCCCCATGTAGCATCCAAAGCCATCTTCCCAGTGTGGAGGGGGCTGTGCTGGCCCCAGAGCGGGCAGAGCCTACAGCTCTCTGAAGTCCCTGGCTATTTCCAGATCCCCAGGCGAGCCCTGAGCTGGAAGGCATCCAGATCCTCAACTCAAGCACTGTGCTGGTCAGGTGGTGGCCTGTGGACCTGGCCCAGGTCAAGGGCCACCTCCAGGGATACAGTGTAAGGGCCCAAGGCAGGTGGGCTGGGGTTGGGGTTATCGCCGGGGAAAGTTAGAGGGCTCCTCTGAAAGCCTGGGCTGGGAGGAAAGAGCCCCTGTCAAGGGCGATGGGGAGCATATGTTGGGGGCCTCAGCTAGATTCCTTCTGCCTCTGCAAGGTCTCCTTTTCACCTGTGCAGGTGACATACTGGTGGGAGCACAGTCAGAGGAAGCACAGCAAGAGACACGTCCACAAGGGCCACGTGATAGTGCCTGCCAACACCACCAGTGTCATCCTCAGTGGTCTGCGGCCCTACAGCTCCTACCACCTGGAGGTGAAGGCCTTTAATGGGCGAGGGCCAGGGCCTGCCCTCGAGTTAACCTTCAGCACCCCGGAGGGAGGTAAGCCTCTCCTGAACCTCCACCACCCACCCTTCCTCCCAAGACTTGGGCGAGGACCTACCTGCGGCATCTGTCTGTGTCACACAGTGCCGGGCCACCCTGAGGCGTTGCACCTGGAGTGCCAGTCGAACACCAGCCTGCTGCTACACTGGCAGCCCCCACTCAGCCACAACGGCGTTCTCACCGGCTACGTGCTCTCCTACCACCCCTGTGCGTGAGGCGGGTGGCAGGGTGTTGGAGAGGGCTCAGGGAGGGGCCAGAGCTGGCAGCCCAAGCCAATCCCCCGCCTGTCCCCACAGTGGATGAGGGGGGCAAGGAGCAGCTGTCCTTTGACCTTCCGGACCCTGAGCTTCGAACTCACAACCTGACCAATCTCAGCCCCTACCTGCGATACCGCTTCCAGCTTCAGGCCACCACAAAGGAGGGCCCTGGCGAGGCCATCGTGCGGGAAGGAGGCACTATGGCCTTGTCTGGTGAGCTGGAGGGAGGGCTTAGCTGGCAGGGTAAGCCTTAGGCTGCCTGGTGAGTTGCAAACGCTCCTCTCCCCCCACACCGTGCAGGCATCCAGGATTTCGGCAACATCTCAGCCATGGCAGGTGAAAATTACAGCGTCGTCTCCTGGGTTCCCAAGGAGGGGCAGTGCAATTTCGGGTTCCACATCTGGTTCAAAGCCTTGGGAGGTGAGCTCGGAGAGGGCCCTTGCAGTGGTGAGCGGGGGCTGTGGGCCAGAGGTGCTGCCCACTCAGCTCACTCCTGCATGCCCTCTCTGCCCTGTAGATGAGAAGGCAGGTGCCTACCTCCTGCCGCAGTATGTCAGCTATAACCAGAGCTCCTACACGCAATGGGATCTGCAGCCCGACACTGACTACGAGATCCACCTGCTGAAGGAGAGGATGCTGCTGCACCAAATGGCCGTGAAGACCAATGGCACAGGTGTAGCAACGGGTGACCCACCATCACCTTGCCAGCAAGGCGTGGGCACTGCATAGTTAGCTTTGCTTTGTCCCTGCCATGGCTGCTACTGCCCAGGCCTCACTCATGACTCCTGTCTCCTCCTCCCAGAATTGGGTGCCCTTTACCCTTGTGTAAAAACCCAGGTCCCTGAGTGGGCCCTTCTCCCTACCTCCCAGCCCTCAGGGCAGCAGTCCCTCTGCCAGGGTCTCATCTCATCCCAGGGCTGGTATCCTTCCTGCCCTCCCCCATAGGCCGTGTAAGACTGCCCACCGCTGGCTTCACCACTGAGGGCTGGTTCATTGGCTTTGTCAGCGCCATGGTCCTGGTGCTGCTGCTCCTGCTCACCCTCTGCTTCATCAAGCGCAGCAAGGGTGGCAAGTACTCAGGTGACTGGGTGGCATCAGCGGCCACTGGGCTGAGGGAGGGTGGCAGAGCCAAGGGGAGCCCCTTTGTCCCTCTGCGAGTCCTGCTATGGCCCCTAATCTCCTGGCTGGGCAGTGTGGTGTGGTAGGGGCAGGCTGGGGCCCCTTCAGAGCACAGTGGACCTGGAGTCCAGGCACAAGCCAGAACAGGGAGGAAGCTGGCCTGTCTGTGTGTCTGCAGTGAAGGATAAGGAGGACACCCAGGTGGACTCTGAGGCCCGACCCATGAAAGACGAGACCTTTGGAGAGTACAGGTGAGCTGGGGCAGGGAGGGTGCTGGCACTGGCCCCACCCTTGCTCTCACACCTGACCTCCCCTCTCTCTTCTTTGTGCTGCTGGGTGACTTCAGGTCCCTGGAGAGGTAAGGCAGGGGAGGTGGAGGTGGATTTCAGACCCCAGCAGAAGGGATCCCCTATGCATAGTGTGTGCCTGAGAGCAGCCTTGTCCCCTGGTTGCTGGGGCTCTGACCAGACTGTTCCCAGCTTCCTGGCTCAGCAGTCTCCCATTTTAGGGAGAAGCCAACACATCCCAGCCCCTCCTCCCATGCTGACACCCCAGCTTCTAGGGCTGCCTGTCACCTTACCAGCGCCCTACCTCCCTGAGGGGGGCCCCAGACAGCTGCAATAGTGTCCCTATCAGGCTCACATACATAATGCCAGGGGACAAGGCAAGGAGCTGGGCCCCATAAGCCCCCAGGCTGAGCACCCACTTGCTCCTGCCCACTCCCCAGAGCCACTGCCGGGGCAGTCAGAGCAGCTCTTCCCTAAACACACTTGGGACAAATGGGAGGCAGGCAGGAATCCTCCTCACCCCTTCACCCACGTCCCACCTCTGCCTCTGCAGTGACAACGAGGAGAAGGCCTTTGGCAGTAGCCAGCCGTCTCTCAATGGAGACATCAAACCTCTGGGTAGTGATGACAGCCTGGCTGATTACGGGGGCAGCGTGGACGTGCAGTTCAACGAGGATGGCTCCTTCATCGGCCAATACAGTGGCAAGAAGGAGAAGGAGGCAGCAGGGGGCAATGACAGCTCAGGGGCCACCTCTCCCATCAACCCTGCTGTGGCCCTAGAATAATGGGGTCCAGACAGGCGAGGCAGGGCTCATGCTGTGTCCCTAACCTGGGGATCAAGGCCCTCCCTCTCTCTACAGGCCTGTGGGAAGCCTGACTTGGGGCAGAGGAGAGGCCCCTTCTTACCACCTGGTCCCTACTTTATTGCCAAAACCCAGCTGCACCCCTTCCTGGGCACATGTTACTTTGCTCCAGCTCAGGGGCAGGTCACCTACATGTCAGGGCCCTCTAGGTGCTGCCCTGCCAGCCTATTTGGGCAAAGAAGCCGTAGTTTGGGGGAGCAGAGGTGGGGTTGCCCTGGCAAGGTCTCTGAGATGGTGTCCTTCTTGATTTCTGCCTGAGGCAGACATGGCGGGGTCCAAAGTTGGCACATCCCCCACCCCAGCCAGTCCCTGGCCAGCCCAGCTGGGACTGTGGACAGAACTCAGTGTCTTTACCATCTGCTCCCTTTTCTCTGCCATCTCTGCTCCAACCAGGATGAGGGCTGGGCTGAACAAGCTGGCTGCAGGTGCTAGGTAGGCCATCTGGAGAAGCCAGAGTTCCTGCCCCCAATCACACTAGGTCAGCACCCCTCCTCCCGCCGCTCACCCCACCCTGTGGCTGACTTTCAGGAGCTCCACACGCTGCCTTTGGTACCCACCAGACAAAATCCAAGTGGCCTCTGTCACTGCTGGGGTGCAGGGTGGGCAACCCTCCTATTGCCCACCAGTCAGCCCCTCCCAGCTGCCACCCCCAACCTTTTAGCAGCGCTGCCCACCCTGCTGTGTTGTCTGAACAGTTTTCTTCCTCAGCCTCCTCCCAAACCCCACCTTGGGAATGTAAATACACCGTGACTTTGAGAGTTTGTACCCTTGCCCTTACCCCATATGCCACTAGTGTGTAGGCAGATGTCTGAGTCTCTAGGTGATTTCTAGGTTTTATAGCAATTAGCTTTGATGAACCCATCCCAGGAAAAATAAAAACAGACAAAAAAAAGGAAACCTTGGTTCCCCCAGCACTGCTGTACCCTGCCCAGCAGTTTGGGCTTCCTATATGCCTTTGCTTGGTCTGTCAATGAGCCCTCTTCAAAAAACAAAAGTATATATATATATATGTACATAAATATCAGAATTATAACAGGTAAATAAAACCTGGAAAGGAAGGTGGCCTTTTTTCATTGTGCTGTGCACTATGTCCACCATCCCTGCCCCACACTGCAAGGGATTGCTAGAGCCAGCATCAGCAGCCCTTCCATGCACGGGAGCCCCTGAGACCACCAGCCCCACAGCTCTGAGCCTTCCCTTGCCCTCCCAGAGGGCACACATCCAGCTACTCTGCAGGCCTTGCTGTCCGCACCTTGGGTGTTGCTGCCACACTGTTGGTGGGCCTTGGGGTCTTTGTTCCTGCTGGTCCCTGGAGACCAAGCTTAGTCTCTTACCATGGTTGGGCCATTCATCTCCACGGGGTTACATATGGGAGTAGAGTGTGGCCAAGGCCCTAGAAGTCCCAGAGCTCCTACCCTGCAGCCCATTGGCCAGTACCCAGAAGCCTTTTCCCTGTCTAAGGGCACAAGTCCACCTGCAAGCGTCTCCCTGGCCCCTGGCTTGGCAGAAGCAGCATGACCTGCTCTAGAGGAGTGGTCTTCCCTGGGGTGCTGTACCTTCTAAATCCTTATGGAGCACCTTAAACTAATGACCACAAACCTTGTGTGGCCTAGGGATGGCCAGCCTTCCTTGGAAGTTTGTAGAGTTCCCTCCAATGTCTCATACCTCCCCAAAGCCCCATCCCTGGCACTGCCAGGTGAGGACTTTGTTTCTCCTGTAACTGAGCAAGCAGAGAGTGGCAGAGGAGAACTTCCTTCCTCCACAGTCAGGTCTGCACTGCTGCCCCCGTGGGTGAGCCCCTCCACCCAGGCCCCTGGCCCCTGCCCCTAACACCTACCCAAGCACTTCTCTCCTGCCCCATCTCACCTTTTTTCTGTAACTCTAATTTGTTTCTGTTGATACTTGAGCCTCACCTGTAACAGTGTCTGCCTCTTGGCCTCCAATGTCTATTTTCCTGTTCTTCCATAATATTAGACTTTGGGCTTGGGGATGTGGAAGCTCAGTTGAAGATTCATTTCCCAGCCTTCTTTGCATCCATGTGGGGCTAAGTGCATCTAAGTTCTGGCTGGTGGAATGTGGGTATGTGTGTACCTGCTGGGCTGGCCTTTCTCTTTCTCCTTGCCAGCTGAAGGCAAATATGATCTGAGCTTCTGACTGGGATCTGTGCTTCTGACTGGAAGCACTCAATGGAAGTTGGACATTGAGGATGGGGTCAGGATTTGGGCTGCTGCAGTGGCCCTAGGCTACTTCTCTGGTCTCATTCCATCGCCCTGGGTACAGTGCTGTGGCATCATAGCTTACAGAAACCTCAAACTCCTGGGCTCAAGTGATCCTCTGTCTCAGCCTCCCAGGTAGCTGGGATTACAGGTGCCCACTACAATGCCTGGCTAGTTTTTCTACTTTTAGTAGAGACAGGGTCTTGCTCTTCCTCAGACTGATCTTAAACTCCTGAGCTCCAGGGATCCTCCTGCCTTGGCCTCCCAGAGTGCTGGGATTACAGGGGTGAGCCACCACACCTGTCTGCTTCTCTGGGTTTTAAAAACTTAATGCACTTTGGTTTTCAGAGTAACTTTAAGTTTACAGAAAATCTAGCAGAAAGTAGGGCATTCCCATGACACCCCAACATGACCCCTGTTATTAATACCCACACCAGCGTGGAAAGTTTATTACAGCTGATGAGACAATAGTGAGGCACCCACATGACCCAAAGTCCATGGTCAACATTAGGGTTCACTCGTGTTGTGAGTTCTCTTGGTTTGGACAAATGTCTAACAATTTATCCATCATAATAGCATCATGTAGAGTTGTTTTGCTGCCCCAAATCCACCACACATGTGGTGCACTAAACACAGGCCCTGCAGGCAGCTCTCCTGTCAAACTGAGCACGTGAGCATCACTGTAGGCAGCTCCATGCCTCCACCCAACCCGCACACTGCCACAGGGCTGACCCTGCTTGCCATCGGTGGCCATAGAGGTGTTTCACCTGCTCTTTACATGTAAAGAGATGGAACCAGATGCCCTGGACAGCCTTCTGTGCTGGCGTCTTTCTCTCGTCATGTCTGTGAAGCACATCCATGTCTGCCCTCCTTTGCTTTCACATTGCTGAGTAGCAGCTGCCATGCTTCACTTGTCCATCCTCCTGTGGGTGAGCATGTGGGTTGTTTTCAGTTTTAGCCATGAAGGATGAAGTGGACCCATGCAGCCCTCTCTCTGGGATCCATGCCTTAGGAGAGTTGCTGGGGTGTAGAGTGGACATCCCCATCCGCTCTGCTGTCCTCTGCTTGGAAATGGTGGGCCAGGGACATTTGTTCTTCAGCTCTGCTGGTAGGGGTGCTTGAGAGACACTGCAAAGCTGGAGGAGGCAAAAGGGGCTTGCTCCTTCCTGTAAGCACCACTCTAGCAGGCTTCCTCACCCTGGCAGCAAGCGGGTCATTCGTGGTATCAGCTGAAGCTAATTTTCAAACTTGCCAACACCTACAAAGGCAACTTCTTGGCACCCTGTACTCTGACACACTGACTCTAGGTGCCTCTGCGCAGAGGTCTGAACACTAGGCAGTCCTCTGAGCTGAGAGACCCCAGCACTGCAACTGTGAGGGGCCCTGCCCTAGGTGTCCAAGTTTGAAGACTTCTAACTCTTTCCCTTTGTCCCCAGCCTTGGGGGCTGTGTTAGTTTGCTAGACCTACTGAACAAAGTACCACGGAGTAGCTTCAACAACAGAAATCAACTCTCTTCCAGTTGAGGAAGGCAGAAGTCCCAGATCAGGGTGTCTGCAGGGTGTGGCCCCTCTGCACGCACTAGGGGGGATCTGTCACATGGCTGCTTCATGAGTGGCTCCAGATTGATAAAAACTTGGAACCTGAAGTGCCATCAGGGACTACATCCTGAAAGACAGGGTTTGGGGCTTGATTTGCTTTTATGCTTGGGCTTGAAAGCACTGGTAACTGTCAGGGTCTCTCCCCTCCCAACCATGGCCTGACATTTCATATGAGACCCATGGTGAGGCTGGGAATTCAGCTGATGTTTTGATTTTGGAACCCAAACAATCTGGGTATTTGATTTCAGCACTGTCAGCCTTGAAAGTACAAGAAGTAAGAAAAAAAATTTTTTTTGGCAGTTTTTGGCCGAGGCCGGGTTTGAACCCACCACCTCTGGTATACGGAGCCGGCGCCCTACTCATTGAGCCTCAGGCGCCGCCCAAGAAGTGAGAAAATTTTTAGGGCTGTCCTGGAAGTGGAATTAGTCTCTGAAGGGACTAATTTTTAGGGCTGTCCTGGAAGTGTCCTGGAAGCCCTCCTAGTGTCTTACAAGAGGACACTCATTCTCCTCAAGGCCTGTGAGACCCACAGCAAGGGTCCGATCAGCACATGCCAGCGGACAGGGATACAGGAGGAAGTAACATATATCAAAAAAAAAAAAAAAAACAGCAAAAACTCCCACAAATGGCTGGGAGCTGTGGCTGGCACCTGTAATCCTAGCGCTCTGGAAGGCTGAGGTGGACAGATTGCTTGAGTTAGAAATTTGAGACCAGCCTGAGCAACAGTGAGATCCCGTCTCTACTAAAAACAGAAAAACTAGTGGTGGGTTCCTGTAGCCCCAGCTACTCAGGAGGCTGAGGTAAGAGGGTTGCTCAAATCCAGGAGTTTGAGGTTGCTGTTGAGCCATGATGCCACTGAGGTGACAAGATGAAACTTTGTCTCGAACGGAAGGAAGGAAGGGAGGAAAGAACAAAATTTAGGGGCATCAGACCTCAGAAGCTTCTTGAAGTTCAGTGCTCCTGAAGCACCTCACACCACTTACCTCTAAAAACGATGGAGTTCTTTGGATTTTGGAATACACATCACACATGTGGTGCTATGGTGGCCCATTTACTACATACTTGATAAGGCTGCCACTTTTGCATGTGGACCAGAGCCCTATGACCCAGCAGGCCTGATCCCACATAAAGTGTCTGGCAAATGGTGAGATCGCATGGAGCCTGGCAAGCACTGGCAGGGAATCACTGCGCAGACCTCTAGAGTTTTCTAGAAAACCCATGCTCTTTTCTTCCCATAACTATTCTCCTTTTGAGAAACACATTTGACTTGTTATTGGGTCCTTATAGAGACTGAACTCTGAGGACTACAGCGACCATAGGACTGGAGACTGCTGACCCATCGGGGCACATGCAGCAGTAACAACATCTCATTCAGTGAAAATGAGATCTAAGAGATATGCTCAGGTGGTTCCAGAAAGCACAGCATGAGCAGGTGACTCAGATTCCTTCATCACCAACTGTGCAGCATGTCTTTCTTCTCTTCCAGCCATACCTCTAGCTTCCTGGAATGTTCCATGTGGCCAACTGACTGTAGGGGACTGAAGCCTGGCTTGGAGATGGTGACTCCAAAGGACAGAGGCAAAGGAAAATCTCTCAAGTGGGCAGGACCTTGTGCCCTACAGCTGATCATCTTTGCTGAAGGGATTAAGATGGCCAGAAACATGGATCTATGTTGATGTAGGAATGTGCCAATGATTTGGCTGAATGATCATGGACTTGGAAAGAAAGACCAGGGCTGAACTACATGCAAAAGACTGAAACTGCACCCGCACCTCTCACCACTTACAAAAATTGATTCAAGAAACCAGGCGCAGTGGCTCATGCCTATAATCCTAGCACTCTGGGAGGCCAAGGCAGGTGGATTGCCTGAGGTCACAGGTTCAAGACCAGCCTGAGCAAGAGTGAGGCCCTCATCTCTAAGAATAGATGGGAATATATGACTTAATAAAAAATAATAGCTGGGCATTGTGGCAGGTGCCTGTAGTCACAGCTATTTGGGAGGCCCAGAGAAGAGAATTGCTTGAGCCAAAGAGTTTGAGATTGCTGTGAGCTGTGATGTCAGAGAACTCTACCAAGGGTGACAGGTAAGATTATCTCAAAAAAAAAAAAAAAAAAATTGATTCAGGGCGGTGCCTGTGGCTCAGTGAGTAGGACACCAGCCCCATATACCGAGGGTGGCAGGTTCAAACCCGGCCCTGGCCAAACTGCAACAAAAAAAATAGCCAGGCGTTGTGGTGGGCACCTGTAGTCCAAGCTACTTAGGAGGCCGAGGCAAGAGAATTGCCTAAGCCCAAGAGCTGGAGGTTGCTGTGAGTTGTGACGCCACAGCACTCTACCGAGGAAGACGGAGTAAGACTCTGTCTCCAAAAAAAAAAAAAAAAAAAAAAAAAAAAATGGATTCAACATGGATAAAAGATTTAAATTTATGGTGTAAACCATAAAATGGTTGAAGAAAGTGTGGGGAAAACACTTGAAGATATCGGCCTGGGGAAGATTTTATGAAGAAGACATCCGTGGCAATTGTAAAAACAACAACAAACAAAAAAACAAATAGGTGGTCCCAGCTACTCAGGAGGCTGAGGCAAAAGAATCGTCTAAGTCCAGGAGTTGGAGGTTGCTGTGAACTGTGTGACGCCACGGCACTCTACTGAGAGTGATAAAGTGAGACTCTGTCTCTACAAAAAAAAAAAAAAAAAAAAAAAAAAGGACTTATTATTACTAATTTTTTAGTGCCAAAACCCAGGAACAAACCAGAAGAAATAGGACTTAATTAAACCAAAAAGCTGGGCAGCACCCATAGCTCAGTGGATAGGGTGCTGGCTATATGCGCTGAGGCTGGCAGGTTCAAACCCAGCCAGGGCCAGCTAAAACAACAATGACAACAACAACAAAAAAATAGCTGGGCCTTTTGGCGGGCTCCCATAGTTCCAGGTACTTGGGAGGCTGAGACAAGAGAATTGCCTAAGCCCAGGAGTTGGAGGTTGCTGTGAGCTGTGATGCCACAAGACTCTACCCAGGGCGACATAGTGAGACTGTCTCAAAAAAAAAACAGAGAGAGAGGGAGAGAGAGAGGGCTGGAAGTTTGGTGACAGAAGGTTTAAGGAAGAGGAATTGAAGTGGACCTCTCAGAAGGGAGACTATCAGTAAGGAGGTGGACAAAATGACATGCTCTGTAATTGCCAGGCAGCCTCTTTCCCCAGCCACCCCAGTGCCCAATGGGCCCATGAACAAAATGGCCGTAGCAACAAGCATGGGGCCCTGTGTGGGCTCACCAACGTGGTCCCCTCATCAAGGACAACCTAGTTTTTACTAGAGCCAAGGGCCTAATATGCCAACAGCATAGACTAATGCTCTGTCCCACATGTGGCCCCATTCTCCAGGGGATGGGCAGCCTTGTGCCAAAGATGGCACCTTGAAAGACAAGACCACAGAGGATTCAGATCCTTTGGGAATGAAAATATGAGTCATCGTGTCAGGTATAAAACCCCAACCAGTAAAGGTGCTAGCTGAGGACAAAAGAAATATGGAGAAGGTAGTAGAAGAAAGAAGTTATGAAAATCAGTATTGGGCTCCTGGCCATTATAGAAATAAGAATAGCTATATATGATTTCTTCCTTTATATATACAGTAGGGCCTCCATAGCAGACCCCCTCCCTACATTGACCACCTCCTTAAGTTGACCTAATTTTCACAGACTAGACATGTACCACATGTGTGTATCAGTACAGTAGGCCTAGTTCCTTATGTTGACCACCTCTGTATGTGGACCAGTTTGTTATAGTCTTTTGGGGGAGTCAATTGACAAGAGGTTCTGCTGTATACAAGGCCTCACTCTGTCACCTGGGTTAGACTGCAGTTGCATCATCATAGCTCACTACAACCTCAGACTCCTGGCCTCAAGTGATCCTCCTGGCTCGGCCTCTGAAAGTGCTGAGTTTACAGATGTGAACCGCCACACCTGGCCTAATATATATGTTATTAACTAATTTCTTTCCTTCTTCTTTTCCTTCCCCTTACTACTTTACATAGCAAATATATATATATTTAATATTTATTTATTTATTTATTTGCAATTTCTGGCTGGGGCTGGGTTTGAACTCGCTACCTCTGGCATATGGGACCGGCGCCCTACCCCCTTGAGCCACAGGTGCCACCCCAAATATATATTTTTTTGAGACAGAGCCTCACTTTGTCACCCTCGGTAGAGTGTCATGGTGTCATAGCTCATAGCAACCTCAAACTCTTGGGCTCAAGTGAGTCTGTTGCCTCAGCCTCCCAAATAGCTGGGACTACAGGCACCCACCACAACACCTGGCTAGTTTTTGGTTGCAGTTGTCATTGTTGTTTACCAGGCCCTGGCCAGGTTCAAACCCACCAGCCCTGGTGTATGTGGCCAGTGCCCTAACCACTGAGTACGGGTGCCAAGCCAGATAGCAAATATTTTGATGGTTAACTTTACAACTTAGTCTCTAGGTCACAGAATATTCATTGGTGCCACAACTTACTTAGAGGGGAAATTAATATTATTGATACTGTGAATGT
This sequence comes from Loris lydekkerianus, assembly GCA_963574355.1. Taxonomy (NCBI): domain Eukaryota; kingdom Metazoa; phylum Chordata; class Mammalia; order Primates; family Lorisidae; genus Loris; species Loris lydekkerianus. The sequence continues at coordinate 419 of CAUYPK010123754.1, read as the reverse complement.
TATTTGGAAATGATTACAAAGACTCGAAGAGTGTTGGGACTTTGTGTCTCACCCTGTGAGGGGAGGTAGGGACATATTGTAGGAGGGATACAAATAGGTAGAAACATAAAGATATCACTGCTGCTGGAAGTTCAAATACATGCAGAAGGTTTTGAGTTGATGCTGAGAAGCAATTGGGGGTGGGAACAATGCTGCTCTCAGCTGTGTGAGGCTGACACTGGGACTCTGTACCCACATTTGTTGTTTTCTGGCTATCTGCTAGATTTCACCAATTGGTACTCTAGAGCAGGGGTGGCGAACAAGTTCAACTACGCGCTCGGAGATCGCTCCTCAGAGGTCCCTCCTCAGAAGCAGCATAACAAAATCCAAACTTGGCAAAGAGCCACAGTATACAAAATAATGATAAGAGGCAAAGAGCC
>CAUYPK010123752.1:0-33688 GCA_963574355.1 Loris lydekkerianus | reverse complement strand
GGTCCACGGTGAAAACAGACAACATGTTGCAAATTAATTCTGGTATAATGTATTCCAACAAAGCTTAGAAAATAAAGATGTTGAGGTGGCTTTGGACTAAGTTTAATAGTCATCTCCTCTGCTGACAACTTCTTTGCATGTTGGACACAACAGTATGGTATGTTCAAACTGCGCTGTATATGATCCTTTAATGTCACATAATGGTGGATATGGATCTACAATGCCCAAGTCACACAGATTCTTCAGAGCCATCAAATATTTACTTTCTCCCAAGCAATCAAGCCATCTGCAGCAGAAGGCAAGGGTGCCAAAGTTTTCATTGATGACATTTAACAAGTATTTTGTTCTTGGAAGCCCTCTCGGCACATGTCCAACATCAAAATTTTTCATGTAATGTGAACATTCCGTGTCATCATAAACAACACCTTTTCCTGTACTACCAAAGGGTTCAATTGCATACACTTCTCCTTCCTCTATTCTTGTTGCCTCTCCTCCTTTCACAATGGGAACTGTTTTCCCAGCATGTATTCTATACTGCCCAATTGAATGTCCATTCAGATTACGGATTGGTTTCACTTATTATGTCTTCCCATCTATTTCAACTTCATAGGATTCCATAACTTCTTGGATGGCCTCCCCAACATCACATAGACAAACATCAATTCCAGCACACTTTATTCCAGTATTGGTACCATCCTTTACAGCTTTTAATAACGTATCATATTTGGGATTAAAAGTGACAGTAAAAGCACAGTCAATAATCCTACCACTTATGTGTGTTCCAAAATCTATCTTACAGATGTCATCATACCGTAATACTGTTGTCTCACCAGCATTGGGAGTATAATGGACAGCACAATTATTGAGAGAACACCCAGTAGGAAATGCCAGGCCTGCATTTAATCCATTCTCTTTTATCAATTTGCGTGAACAGTCTTTAACTTTTCACAGATTTCTATCATTGTCATCCCAGGCTTGATCCAGCTCATAACATATTTTCTAACTTGTCGATGTGCTTCTGCAGCTTCTTGAAAATCATTCCAAATCTCTTCACTGGCCTGATCTAAGGCTTTCTTTTCTTCACTTGTAGTTCTCCAAGCAGCTGTTTGCCCATCTTGTGTGGGTGGGTATTCGCACTCTTTCCCTTTGGGAAATACACCATTAGGATACAGGTCACATATTGCAACTGAGGGAGGGTCTGTTTGAACTTTTGATCCTCTCTTCTTCTTCTTCTTTTTCTTCTTCTTTCCGGTTGCTCCATCCCCATCACCATCTCCATCTTCATCATCATCATCTTTCTTTTTCATCCAATGCTTGTTTTTCCAATTGTCTTGCTACCTCATTCACTGAGGCTCCTGATTCTTTATCACGTTCTTGTTGCCCTACTGCAGCAGCCTTTTTACTCTTCTTCTTTTGTCTTTTTTTCTTGGCTGCTTCTTCGGCCATAGAGGCAGCTTCCTCCTCCCTGTCGTTTGGATCCAAGTCACCATTCAGGTGGCTCCTGGAGGCCACTGCCTCCTCCACACCCGCCATGTTGCCTGAGAGAGCGCGAGGGAATGAGAGCAGCACCAGATTGTTTGTGTTGATCTGAATGGTCAAGACCTTTTAGAAAAGTCAGATGTCAGTGGTTAGGAGAGAATGGAACATGATCAGACAGAATGTGAATGCAAAACAAGGAAGACTCAGGCAATAATGAAAGGGAAATAGGTAAGACCAAGAAAAAGTCAGGTTGTGGAGCTAATGCTTTCTTTTCCTTTTTTTTTTTTTTTTCTTTTCTTTTGTACAAAGAATTGAATTGAGCATAGTTACAAGCTGAATGATATAATCCATTTGAGAGTAGGAGAAAGGGACAGCTCAGAAAATAAGGGACACGATTGGACAAAATTAGGGACTAGAGAGGTATAAGCTTTGAGCTCCCTTTGGGGCAAGGCAGGACATGCCTATGAGTCATTTATGGACCATGTGGCACTGATGGGCCAAGTAATGTTGATACTGGTAGCAGCAACTTGTCATATCCAGGCAAGCTAGTTCATTAGGTAAGAGTCACAGATCCAGGCCTGGAATTTGGAAGCCAGAGGGAAAGTGAGAAATGTTGACACTTACAGAGAAAAAGTAAAATATGTGAATGCTTGTTCTTGGACCTAAAAAAAGGAACTGATTTTTAGGTAAATTAACTAGTAGGAGGAAGATATGGTTATGGTAGGGAGGCCATGTATTCTGTTGTGATCAAGGACTTGGAACTTGGAGTCAGATAAAAGTGAGTTCATATCTCAGGTGGGGCACATCCTGAGTGTGTGATCTTATATAAGGCACCTGGTCACTACCTGTTTGAGATTGTTCATGTGTAAGTTGAAGGCAATGGTAATATTTTTATCAGATTGTTTTAAGGGATAAATGAGATATCAATATAAAGTGTTTATAGAGCAAGATAGGAAGCTGTCATTAAAGTTTATATTTGTTTTTTGTTTTAATTATACAAACTAAATATGAAAAGTGTGAAAATTTGTGAATTTTCCAGCACAAACACTCCATGATGTCTGTGAAGTAGGAGCAAATCACTGGATGGGGCAGACTAATGAGGCCCAAAGCTTTGGAAAAGAGGTGTCATGAGGAAGAAGAGAAAGGGACCAGAAAGTTTACCCAGCAGAGTCTAAGACCCAGCTGAAGGAGGTCTTCTTAGTCCAATATTAGGTAGCATGAGGAAGATCACAGAGGGACAAGCAGATGAGAAGGGTATCAGTGGAGGGAGTTGCTGACTGTTGAATCAGGGACCACCGCTGGCCACCAAAGAAGTGAACTCAAGAGGGGCTTGAGAGGCTGGGAGACTGCACAAAAGTGGACAATTTCAATGACTTCAGAATCACTCATGACAACAGAGTGGCAGTGAGGAAAACTCTGGAAGTGGGATTTTGGGGTGAGAAGCAGCACGAAGACTTCTGAAGTGGAGAGGAGGCAAAGGGATGAGATCAGGAGGAACAGAAGAGACAGGGCGAAGTGGAGAAGGTGCTCAGGTGGATGACACCATGAGATGATTGAGAGAGTTCCAAGGGCAAGAAACCTGAGCCAGCTGCCATGTGATTTAGTCTATGATGCTGACAAAAACATTTTTGAGATTGACATCACTAGAGTATGGTAAGACTGTGGAAAGCTTAGAATATTTTTTACCCACAGGTTTCCTCTGTATCCTATGGAGTCTATAGGTAATAGTACAGAGTCTGAGGCTAATATGGGATCCATAAAGAAAAGCTAATATTTTCCTTTGCCCTGGAGTCGCAGTGCCCAAAAAAGTGGCTCCCACATTGATACATAGCAGGTGTACAATAATTGCTCAGAGAATGATCCGTGACATCCCACATTCTATCTAAATATGAGTCCATTAAACCGTTTGTCATTTCCAAATCACAAACCAAAGACTTCATACCCATTGGAAAAAAAATACAAATCTTAATTTTTGTAAAATTGGGAATTTTAAGATACTCAAGCCTCCCTTCCAAATCACAAATGCTAGTTGCATTTTGGTATTTTTTCTTCATTCATTAATTCAGCAAATACTCATTGAACAACAACTATGGGCCAGGCACTCTTCCATACATTGGGAACAACAGTGGAGGGAAAGGCAAACAAGGCCCGAGCTCAGGGAGCTTCATTCGAATGGGGGAGAAACACAGACGGTCAGCATATAAAAATATATATGTTAATTTCTGTCGGAAGGAGGGCTGTTGAGAAATTAAAAGAAGTAGTGAGCCAGAGAGTAACCAGGAGCGCTGAAGCACAATCTTTTATACAAGACAATCAGAAAACACCTCTAACAAGGTAACATTTAACTTGGACCTAATGGATAAGAGGGAACTGGCCATGTGAAGATCAGGAAATATTCTAGGCAAACAGGTGGGGCAAAGGACCTACTGCGAGATAAAGTTTAACAGAAAAGGACAAAAGCAAGATCACTATGCCTGTCCTAGAGTCTAGTGTGCAAGCCATAACTTTCCCCAAATTCATACGTGTTAAAGCATGATTCTGAGCACAGCATATAGGCAAATTTCAAGCCCTGCGGAGTGGTGAAGAATAGGCTCTGAGTGACACTGCCAGCATGTAAATCCTCACCCCTCAATTTCTAGCTCTGTTATCTTGGGGAAATTTAACTAATTATTTGACACACTTTCTTACCTGAAGTATGGTAATAATAACAATACCTACTTTATAAAGCTGCTGTAAGATTTAAATGAATTATTAATAATAGTTGTAAAGAACTTAGGGAAGGGTTTGACACATAAAAAGTGCTTGTTATATAAAATATATTATATATATAATACTACATACAAGACTGTATTATATAAAAAAGATAATCCCTTTGTTATTCTTCGTGATTATTTTTGTTGGTTCTGAGTATCACCTAATTTAATTAACTCTATAGGAAGGATGTCGTTTTTAATTTTCCTGTATCACAAATCACTTAACAATGAACACCATAATCATACTTTGAGATTTTCCACAATAGTAATCACCTGGCTGATAGAGTGTGGGTAAATCATTAAATACTTTCATGGATCAAAATATGAGGTATTTAAAGGGGATGGCTTATCTTGAGGAATTTCTTTTGAAATCACTATTAAATGAAAAGGGAAAGGCAGGTATATTATAACTTTTATCCTGTCAACTGAATTTATCCTGTAGGAAACTTGTGCTTGGCTTGTACAATGTTTTGAACAAAAATTATACAGTCACCCCCCAAAAAAAGCCCTCACAACTTATTTTTTAAAATTCCAGAGATGTGGCTTCTGACAAATAGTATTTCTATTAAGCTGATAGAATTAGACAAAATAGTTATGAGGCAACATGTGCGACAGATACTTTCTTTCAATATTTTTACCATTGTATTATTATTTTATGTTTTATGCTCATGTTCATGTTGAAAACATTGCCCACAAAACTATTATAGGCTATGTATATTAAAACTGATAAAGTAATGGTTTTTCTTTAATAAATTTTAGTTACTAAAAATGTTTAATAATTAGAGTTATGAAAATTTAAAATTATATGTGTGACTCACTTGTATCAAATGAAAATAAGAAGCAGCAAATATAAATGATATTCCTATAAATTGATTATTATGAATTATCAAAATAAAAACAAATTTTAACTAACATCTACACTGTAATTGGGTAATGATAAAGAAACTATACGTTATAATCTATTTGGTATATATTACATTTATTAAATAAAATTATACATATACTTACATGTATAATCTTAATATCTAACTTGTGAATTTCCAAAAGGCACAGTTGGTACAATAAATACAGTATTTACTGAGTTTGTTAATATAGCAAACACAAACCTAAAAGGAGACTTTGAGATTAATTAATCCACTTGCTCACTTCTCAGATGATGTATGTAATCAGGCTCTAAATAACGTTTCTAAAGTCACAAAGCTAAAAATTAACAATTTTTCACATTATAGCATGATTTATTAATTTTTCTTTTCCTTTAAAGTCTAATAATCTGTGACTTACAATGCTTTTATGTTATCAATTGAATAGCAATATTTCACATTATTGAGTAGCAAATTTTAAACTTTTTTTATAATTACTAAAAACACTATTTCAAAATGTCAACATTTTAAATATTAATTTTTTCTATTATCTATAATGAGTGATATAATTTAAGAAATAGACTTCTAATTTTATATGGCGAAAAATTATAAAGTCTTGGGCAGCACCTGTGGCTCAAAGAAGTAGGGCGCCGGCCCCATGTACCAGAGGTGGTGGGTTCAAACTCAGCCCTGGCCAAAAAAACGGCAAAAGAAAAAAAAAAAAAAATTATAAAGTCTCAAATGAAAAATTCCTTCAAATTAGGTTTCCAGGAGATTGGAGCAAGGCTTTATATTATAAATATGTATGGCTACTAACTCAATAAAACCTATTTTCTCTGAAATGCATATACCATGTTGTATGCTTTTTAATCTTATTTCATTTTGGTTTACAGAAAACTGGACACAAAGCAGAAAGTGTTGATTTGTATGGGGCACATATAGAATGGGCTAAGGAAAAATCAAGCAGAAAGAATGTCTTTCAGGTAAGAATGCTACATATATTCAATTCATTTCTATTTCCTCTAAATCAGAGCTTTCTTGAGTAATCAAAATAAGATTACCTTCTTGTGATATGTTCATGTGCAAGAACTAGTTTTTTGAAGGCCATTACGAAAAATTGACTTGTCCAATCTTGTGTTTGGTTTATTGTTTTCCCCTGGTGATTAGTTGCTGTCTGACCACAAAATATCTGTCATGCATGGATTAGTTTTACACAGAGATCATTGAATTTTGTGCTATCTTTTATGGTTTGGGGTTTAATTGTGTTGGAGTTTAAACATAAAATGCTTGACAAATACTTTTAATATAGAATTTTCAGATACATAGAAACTAAGAGTCACTAATGATAAGCTACTGTTGTCCATAGACAAGCCTGCCTTCTAGTCATTAATTACATCACCAGTGTAACTTAAGGGATGGAAAGGGCTGAATGGATAAAATGAATGTTTCCATATGCATACTTTAATTTTTAGAAAACATTTATGATTATGATTAATAATTATAATATACCATTAAATACAAAGAACCATATAAAATCTTTAAGAGAAATTAAAAACTATATAATGTTAATCAAAATCATGTAATTTAGGGTGATTTCTGTGGCAATTAATAATTTTAGAACATGGAGCTTGATATTTTTTATTTTTATATGAAATTTCAAAGTAACCAGTAAGTTTTATAGGTATATTTTAGCATTTATATTATTTAGTAGCCAGGAATCCAGACTATTACTTTTTTTTAATTAAATATCTTCTAAGGGCATTTGGCCTCTGAAGAAAAGCCAATTCTTCTGTTCTTAAATACTGTGCTGAAATTAATTAATATGTTAGGTCTTATAGAAGTCTAGGTAGCTAACATTTCCTATCTATATTTTCACAGAAGGGAGAAAGGTTGGCTTCCAGTTTGATCTATATTTTCCACATGGTAATTCAGTTAAATCCAAATGATTTGGGTCTATTCACATTGCAAAAACAAAAGAAAACAAAAAACATTTTTAATGTATTCTGGAGTAAATTGTTTTTCTGATTCTAGTTTAATCAATTTGGGTATAGAAATTATTGTTATCAGAAAAGAAAGTGAAAGAATATATACAATTATGATGGGTCGATTTATGGTAAATTTTAAAAAGAAAGAAAGGAGGAAGGAAGGGAGGGAGGACAGGAGGGAGGAAAGGAGAGAGGGAAGAGCATGTGTAAAAAAAAAAAAGAAAAGAAAAAATCAAATACAACTTGTTTGGATACAATGCTCTAAAGCCAGAAGTGATTAAAATGTGGCTGTACAGAATCAGAGAAACAAATGTTGCTTTAAAGTGATATACCCTGTTTCTCAATATCTTACTTTTTTTTTTATTATTCTGCCATAAATAACAAAATTTAAAGATTATAATCCTAGCTTTTATAATAACCTAGACAACCAATATGAAAGCTCTGGTCTAGATCAGGTGAGCTCAGTGGCGGAGCCTTATAATGTATTAAGGATTTAGCAACATAGTCCCCAAAGTCATAAAAGAAAGACATTGAAATTTGACATAGACATAATTCTTGGACAATAGAAACTCTTAGAGAGAGGCTAAGCCAGGCTTGTTCAGTTCCTTCTGTTAACCTTATGAAGAGTTATATTAGACCAAAAATATGGGTAACAGTCAACTATGTATGATGCATACAAGGCTGTAAATATTGAAAAAAAAACTTTAAAAATGTTTATGTATAATTTTACATGCCTAGAGAGAGATGCATTTCAATCATCTATATTGATAGTATCATCCTAATCTTTTCTGAACGTGAATAACCACCTCCTGTTGCAATTTTCTGCTTGATTTTTATATTTTTTAATATAGGTACTTCCAAATATATTAAAAAGCATTCTCACTTTTTAGCTTTAGGAGGTGAAAATCTTGCCAGCTAGTTTTGTTTGTAATGTAACTGAGTGACTCATAGGGCCACAGTGTTCTTGCATCAGTTTATCTTTTTTATTTTTTATATTGTACCCTGTAGTTTGAAGAATCAGAGGTGATTTTAAGAATATTGTGAATAACAAAGCTAAAGACATTCAAGTTGAATTTTCTGCTTCGTATTTTTTTGGGCGGGGGGAGGAACCACTTCATTATTTGCATGCTGAACTCTTTTCATCACCCGAACACACGAGCTGTGGTGAAATTTACTAATATGTATCCATAGATCCAGACTACAAGAGTAAGCCTTTTGAGAAGAACAGTATAAATAGCTTTTATAGTTCTGTTAACAAAAATGCATTGGGAAGGATTTGCTGGAGAGCTAAATCTAGATTGCATCAATATTTGATTAGATACATTAGCTGTTCTAACTCTCAAATGATCAGGATAAACATAATTATGTCTCAAAAACATGGTATTAAGGCATTGTTGGGTGTTTGAGTGTGTGTGAGCAGGGGTTTTATTACCTACAGAATAGTGAAGTGTTCCTTTCTGACTGAAAAAGACCATCATAGCTTCAGCTGATGTACTATATCAGAAATAGGTTTAGAATTCCAAGTTTGAATTAGGCTTGGTGTTTTTCAATCTCAGTCTATGAATTATAGATTACAGATAGAAAATGACTATTGAGATTTTTGGTTCAAGAAAAATCAAAGAAGTGCAAATTAGAAATAATTTAAAATTTGAAATCTGTCTTTAAAAAGTTGATGGATTAGCAATTATATGCTGCATAATTACAATGTCTATGGAGAAATTGATCTTAAAATGAATATAGAAACAAACAAAAATAGTGTGTGCTTAAGATACACTTGAAAGTCTCAGAAGAACACATTTGTGATATTAAAAAATGGAAGTATTCCATTTGTTTGTATATGCCCATTTAGACCTTTATGTTGTCATTTTTTCTTTGTTTCAAAAGCTAAATTTCCTTTATAGTCAAAAGCTTATCAAACTATTAATGTGGATTCAATCTTATAATCTTATTTGATTGGTACATGGTAATATAATAATATTAATTGTTAAGTTTTGATGTTCAACAACTTTCAGTAAATCAAAATGGTAATCGCTTGCTTAGTTCTAGAAGATCAACTTATTTTATAACAGAACAATCTTTGGCTTAATTGGCGCCTCTTAATAATAATAATTAAAGAATTAACTTCCATAATAAAATATATATGGATAAGTCATAATATATGTTAATATGCATGTATAAATACATGCATAATAATGTACGTGTATATACATACACATCTAAATAGTTTGATCTTAGGAAATAGAGTGAGCATTCTACATCCACACACACAAACACAGACACATACTTAGCTTTTATAAAAGGTCATACAAATTCTAATGTACCTTTGTAAAAACTGTCCATCACTGTTAACTTCTGTTTAATTCTGCATTTGTGATAATTCCCAAAGACCATCACAAGTTTGATGTAGCTTGAGAAAACATTTAGCAACTGAGTGATTTTTAAGGAAACTGTGGTACAGTTTTCTTAGTTAAACTTAAGAATAACACTAAGTCTTCATCAGGGAAAGAGTGAATAAAAAGATTTATGTTCAAATCACATCTCTTAAACATTCTTGCTAAGTGCTAGTTTGCTCTTTGGTGTTTAGCCTGAAATTTAAAGCACTAAGGATTAAAAGGATTACAACATAATCTTAAATAATCCTAAATGTCATTTACAGAGAGATAGTTGTAATAACTAAATAAAACCATGTTAAAGGATGGCAGTCTTGTCAGCATCATCCATCACGCAGGCACTGTTCCTGTCACCTCCCTCTCTTTCCTGACTGGCTATCTTAGGCAGTTACAAACTCTTTCAATAGGAAGTTCAACTAAGAAAATGACTGCAAAGTAATAATTAACTAATTACTCAAAACCATTTTTTTAAGCTTTTAATATTCTTGTTTCAATGTTGAAGGAAAGATTTTCTTTCTTCCTTTGAACATAAGACTCACTGGTTAAATAATTCTGAAAGTCTAAAAGGGATTTGTTTTATGAAATTCGGATTTGGTCAAGGGGCCTCACTTGGGGATATTGAGGGCTACATGTAGGCTTTAGCCCACAGGTTCCCTATCCCTACATGTCAAGGCTGTGAAATTGACAGATGACAACATCTCTAAAACATTCTCCAACGTCTAAGGATGTGCCCTCTTATTAAATGTATGACAGTCCCAAAGCACTGTAATTAATTCCATGCCACTTAATTTATTATCTAAATGTTCTTTACTTAAATATTCTGTCATGTAAATTAATTTTTTCTCTCCAAAGAAAATATAAAAGACAGAAACTATATCCTATACTGCCTTCTGCTAACTAAACCAGAGGACTGGACACTTTTTAGCTAAATAAATTGTTATTTCTAAGGCTAGAGTTTGTACTCCTTCAGTAGAAAAAAAAAAATACAAAAATTCACTTTTAAGTAAACATTGTAAAAGTATGCCCATAATATAGGCCCAGTACTCTAAAATTTCTGGGGTATAAATAGGGAGTAATAAGAAGGTAACTATTTCCTTGGTTGTTTTCATTATAAGGTGTAAGACAATAGATAATTAAATGTTCATTTTAAATAATTAAATCATTTCTACTCTAAAGGTCTACATTTTTTCATAATCAAATAGTGCTAAGCCTCATTTTTCCTGAGTTCCCTTTAAAACAAAATTTCTAAAATGTACATTGGTGGCTGGGCGTGGTGGCTCATGCTGTAATCCTAGCACTCTGGGAGGCTGAGGTGGGTGGATTGCTTGAGCTCATAAGATTGAGAGAAGCCTGAGCAAAAAGCAAAACCTCATCTCTACTAAAAGTAGAAAAAGAAAAATGGGGCAACAGGATCACTTGAGTCTAAGAGTTGGAGGTTGCTGTGAGCTATAATGATGCCACGGCACTCCACCCAGAACGACAGCTTGAGACTCTGTCTCAAAAAAAATAAATAATAAAATAAAATGTACATTCGGCTCTCCTATACATTATATGGTTTAAGTAGGCCAATTCTACCAATTAATGAATTGTGGTTGATTAGGAATATACCGACAGCTTCTTGAAAGGCAGAACATATTCAATGGCTCAAGAAGATGAAAAGTCTATTGACCTCCCCCACCACCAATTTACGACCTCAAAAAATATCATGGTCAAATTTCCTGGATTTGAGATTCTTTTTCAATATATTAAAAATGTATCTCAAAGGACAGGTCCTATCTTTAAAAGTAAAGTAAACCTCAAAATAGATTTATCATTACTCATATTACTTTTCTGACTTTGGATGGAGTCTTCTGACTGTAATGTATATTAAGCGTTTTCATGTAATATTTTCCATGGATATGCATTACATTTCAACATAATTTGATTGGTCTTCCTGATCTGAATATGTCTTAGCTTAAAATGTTTAAGTACTACTTAAGTTTATTAATGCAAAGATAATTTAATAGCATCTTGGAAAATGTCATTTTAAACCAAAAGGAAAACTACTGGTATTTTGCTTTTATCCATTTCCTTATGTTAAAAGTGGTGGTTTAAAATAAATCTGAGCTTTTACCAATTTTCTCTTTCATTTTTCAATGCTTGTAGTTAGGCTAAATGCACAAGGATGATTCTTTGCATTCATATATGCATTAGGTTTTGAGTAAAGCTGGTTTCACTTTAGAGAATTACTCAAAGTATCTTAAAAGAAATGACATTAAAAATAAACCAGGGTAAGAGAAGCATTAACGTCGAATGCAGTGTTTTTTTTTTTGTTTGTTTGTTTTTTTTGCTTCCGAGTATGTCCCTAATCTTTTTATCTACCTATTAGATATTCATTCATCATTTAGGGAGTACTGAGGAGCAAGTACATGAATCGGGGGATGTGTGTTCCAGTTTGGGCTACATCCGTTGTAACTTTGTATAGAACCCATGGCAGGATCCCTTCTTCAACTTGAGTCACACCCAGAAGAGATAACAGTCCTTACTGCATCTGCCTCCCATGTGTATTAATGTTAAAATGAAGTGATTCTGTATTTGGTGTATTTGAAAGCAACTACATAGATATAATTTTAACATAAATACAATAAGTTATCACTATTCACATGCTAATCACAGTATCTCACAACATTTTGAGGGAAATTCCAGATGTGGATTTAGGAGAATCTGGAGGAGAGAGGTATATATCTGTGAGATGCAACTCAGAATGTCTCCTTTACTTCTAGTCTTTCTACTGTCTTCTGAACTTATCAACAGACCAAGGTTAATAAACAATGTGAAAATCTTTCCATTCATTGTGCAACTAAAAACATATATCTTCAAATCTTACTTAAATTATTTTAATTTTCTATTTTTATAGTGTCATTGATACAATAGCTAATCAATATAAATTAATTATTCAGTGACACATGTGCAAGTTAATACTTTCAGAAAAGAATTACCCTGAAAACCCTACCAAGCTATTGATAGGAATTTGCGAAATGTAACCTACAGACAAGTGCAGTGACCATGCCCACCAAATGGTGACACCTGTTATTCTACCAAGATAATAGGCCAATACTTTTCCTCTGGAAAGAGACATGATTGCTTTTAAGATTTTTGCTTCACTTTTGTGAGTAAGATTGCATAGATTTTGCATGAAAGGGGGCATAATTTTATAAAGGAAGCCTTATCAGGGGTATACAGAGATTGACTGAAAAGGAGAAAGGCTAGAGACAGGAAATAAAATTGATGGTAAGAATCTAGGTGAGATAGACAGGGTGTGTTAGTTTTGACTGATATAAGAAGAAACAGAAACAAGAAGAGGGATGGATGGAAGGTACACTCCTCAAATGATGAACATGCCCATTGGGTTAGATCATAGAACCTGGGAACTACCGTCTTATTGCAGGATTGATTTTTGAGAAATAATAAAGCTCTTTTATTAAATATTATTTGGGCATTGTTAATTAAGATATATAATAATATATATGAAATAGGGTGGCACCTGTAGCTCCAGGAGTAGGGTGGCAGCCCCATATACCAGAGGTGGCAGGTTCAAGTCCAGCCTGGGCCAAAACCGCCAAAAAAAAAAAAAAAAATTATATATATATATACGTGTATATATATATACACACACACACATATATATATATATATATATATATATATGACATATATTGTAAGGGAAAATAATACCAATTTTATGTTGGCTGCATACGTCCACGAATCTCACTGGTTAAAACCTTAGACTCCAAGAATATTGTACGCATCTGTACACCTTCATTATTCCACTATTAATGAGCACAATACTATGTCACTGTATTCATTTCTCTTTGAACTGTCATCGCAACAAAATGCAACTTGATGACAGCAAAGATTGACAATTACCATCTCAATATATTTTGGTCCCAAATTAGTTAAGGAGGGTCAAGATTTTAAGTTTCAAAAATAACCTAAAATAAATAAAATTTAAAAATGAAAGAAGAAAGGAAAGCCAACTTGGTTTCTTCAGAATAGATGCATGTGACATAAAGAACTGAGATCACTGGTTAGTTTTCTGGAATAGCTGGCCACAAGTGCTTGAAGGTATGAGTTGTACATTTGAAGTAAATTCTGGTCTTACACCTGGCTAAATGCAACATGTAGTTCTTCATTTATCGACAGCATGCTGTGTATCCCCTTGTCTCGTGGAATGTACTCTGTTTCTCAGTGTTTTGCTAGAGCCAGTGTGATGGTGGCTGTGCCATCTGTGAGCTCCTGTGGCTAGCAGTGCCATTTCCCTGTGTCCATAAGAGCGGAGTGATGCTAACTGGGCCACGTGGGCATCCAGCCTGGGACTTCAGACGATGCACACCAATCTGACCAAAGAAACCACTGTCACTGAGGGATCTCGTGGCGTTGAAGTAAAATCAATAAGTGTTACAGTTTTTCCATTTGTGATTTTAATCTTGTATACAGCATAGATAATATTAATACTACGTTGATGCTGGTAAGATAATATTCAAACCAAGGAATTCCCTTTTCACATATGTCTCAAAATTCTTATTTTATACTTTTTAAATGAATAGCCATGTTTATTTCATGCTGAGGATGATTTTTTTTTAAATAGCAAACAGGCCTATTCCAAAAAAAGGAACAATTTGATCCTTAAAGCTGGTACATAATAGACAGGGCCAGCAAAATGGTATCACATTTTACAGCTTGTCCATAAGGGGGACACAGGGTGAAATAAAATTGAGCGCTTTTGGATAGCCTAGGATCACTGGCAGATAAATAGCTGATGCTATTCAGTTTTTAGAAACATAAGGTAATGAGGTTGGATCCGAAGTCAAGAGAAAAACATATATATTCACAGTGTTTATACACCACAAGCCACTGAGCAAGGGGGAGAGCTGGGTAGTGGTGAACAAAATCCTGAAACCTCAGAGCAGCATTTAAAGCAGTACAAGAAAATAACAAAGCAAGTATCCATAAACAAAGGATTGAAATGAACACAAGGAAAAAAAAACACAAAGTTAAGATGAAAGGAAAATGCCACTACTCTTGCAGAACTGGAGAAGCCACTGGTGGAATGCATAGAGTCTTTCGAGTTAAGCATGCTACAAAAAGTTTAGTAGAAAATAAATATTCAAAAGCAAGGATATAAAACACTGCAGGGCTGCAGTTAAGGATTCCTGGTATTTGAAGAGAGAGGAGGAGGTTACTCTTCTATCTTAACGAAACAGGATATTAAGAGGTGGCCTAAGTGGAACAATGAAATGAAGTGGCTGATCTTGGAGAAAAATCAGGAAGGAAACTGTTTTAACTGTTTTCATCACATAATAGTAAGTATGAGGTGACTTCACCAAGGGAGGAACAGTCACAAGGAGCAATCATATATATATATGAATATATTTATATATATATTTTTTTTATTTATTTTTTTATTTTTTTTTTTTAAGCAGAGAGCTTTTAGATTTTTGATCTGTACTTCACCATTTTACCGAACATTTCATTTCCAGCAGTAGGAGAAATTTTACCAGGCTTTAATCTTGGGTGAACATGTGCAAACCTAAAAATTTACAGTGTCTAAGTTAACAAATTGCTGAAATTGTTCTGAAACAGACAATACCAAGGACTCCCTTCCCAAGTAACTTAGAAAGACCTTGATCGATTTGGTTTTTCTCTTTTGGAAGTTAAATTTAAGCCGTGCTTAATTTTCAAAATTCCCACACCCTTGATCAAGTAAGAGCCAAGCTTCTGGTACTTGAGGTCTGTGATAGACTTGAAATCAACTGGTGGAAAGGGATGTTATGAACACCCTCTTTTGATGTAGAGGATGCAGGGAAGAGGGTGGCAGAAAATTACGTGAAACCCTTCTCTTTTAACAGCTATACTGGAACATTTACAACCACAGATGTTATTTGTCCATCAGAAAAGAAAATATTTCTTTCAAGCCACAGGCATTTTCTACCACAGTATCAAAATGTAATTCAACAGCAATTTAATGTTTAATGCGTATGACAATAAATATTATTTGGGGAGGAACACTAAAAAACAAATAGGCCCACAAAATATAATTGGTGTTATTTAAAAAATGGGTTGGCTTCATTATGAATAAATAAATTTGTTCTTTTACTAAAGTGAGGATTGTTCTATAATTAAAATAGGAAATCTTAGAAGGACTGGTCAGAATGCTGCATTATTCATAAAAGCGTTGCTGCCATCTGGTGGCTAGTTGACATTTCAGCACTGACTTTGCTGATTTGATTTGACTGGGTGCTCTTGGGAGGTGTTAAAAGAGCTTTATGTAGCAAAATATAAATGCAAACATCAGTTGGTCCTAAATGTCATTCATCTGATGGCAGTTTTTCCGCCCTGTCGTGGAATGGAAGATTCAAGGGAGGCAATCAAATACTTGAATATCCTGAACACAAAAGTGTATTTTAAATGGCTTATGTGAGGAATTTACTCTTGGCTGTTGCTGACTGATGAATTTTATCAACACTCATTTCTGTTGGCAAATAAATAAGTATGTACTCAAATATTAGGAAGATTTATTGAATCTAAAGATATGCTATTTCACTTAAATAAGAATATATATGAGATTCTGTAATCCCCTCATTTGGATCAAAGCATGAATTATTTTAAGTTATCACTCACTGAGTTTGACTATGGAAATGATATAATTTAAGATGTCAAAAAAGAAAAAATGCATGGTGCTTCAAAAAACTCAGGATTTATTCCAAATCATTCAATTGTTGTGTTAAAGTAATCTGATCGTTAATAATTTAGGAATCTATAAAGTAATCTTTCCTTGTGGATTTACAAACTAGACAAATATTATTCACCACACATTGTATTTTTATTAAACATAAAATAGTTAAAATGTATTTAAGAAAATATGATGCTTGTGAAGTATCAGCACTTCAACTCATTTTTAATCTGAACTAATTAGGTTGTCTTTGCAATGTTAGTACACTTTATGTTTCTGATAACCGTAGACTGTCTCATTGTATGTAGTGAATATCCTGACCCTTAAAATGGCTGTTTAGATAGATCGCAGTCTTTGAAGATTATAGGAGATAATGAGTTAAAATTGCCTCAGGAGGAAGGTTGAAGTTTTAGTCTGAATTCTCAGGGATGTTATTTAATAGTTAATATTCAGTTTCTAGTGAATATTTCCCTATGTTACCATCACCAATACTTTAGTAAGAGTCAGATAACACAGTTCCATTACATTAAATGTGGAGAATTATAACTTTAAAGGAATATTACTCTATAAGAAAACTTGCAAAAGCCTATTTTTTTAATAAGACTTTTGAGTTTTATTTCAAAATTCATGAGTAAGGTTTTACCTGGTAAATAAATAGTTGATATTATCTTTGTTATTCTCCACTTTTGTCACTTTACACATTTCCTTCTTCAAAACATAATTTGGCTCATGGCTCCTCTTCTCTGGGAAGATGGTTCAATTTCCCACCCCCCTCTGTTCCTACATTTAGGAAGAGCATATGAACGACGACAATAAAACTTTGCAAAGAAAGTAAAATCAATAATGATTATGGCCCTGTCTCTTTCATCCGTAAATATAAAATTTCAAGTAAATGATTCTCCTAATAGACTTGGATCCAAACTTATGGTGGTTTCTAATGGCTCCATAATAAAGATAGTAAGCCTTGTAGCTACGGTCAGGATGCCCCAGATTTTAGTCATAAGTTGCTAATGTTTGGCAGCATTTACAGCTACTTCACACTAAATCCCATTTAGTCAGGAGAATCATTCATATTCTATAATGAATGATGTCACCTTAAATCCTTTAGTATGTAATTGCTGCATATTATGTTTTATAGTGGGACATTTGATGGTGTATTTGTTTATGCTAAATTTTATGACAGTGACAGCTGTATTTCAGTGGAGGAATGATCCTTTTCTTTCATAGGGAGCTAATTTCAAATCTCTTTAAGCAAATAGTTTTGTCATATATGCTGTCTGGCTTAAGCTAGGTTCCTCTGAGATCGAAGCTTGAGACTAGGATTGTGTTGCACCTAGTTTATTTGCAAGGTGATCTGCAGAAATAAATATTGAGAATTAGCAAGAGTGAAATAGAAGAAAAGCCAAAACAAATGCCATTATTGAGTTCATCACAGGGTGGCTAGGATGCTGCCAGATTTTTGTACCCAGGGATGGACAGGATGAAACATTTGTTCATTAGCTGCTGACCCCTTTGGTTTGTGGTCGTATCCAGGAAGGGAAAGCATCTTTGATCTTCTTGAGTTTCAGGCTGTCGATAGGTGTGTCGAGAAAGCTCTTTCAGGTTTTTATACTCTGAAGAACCAAACAATAGCTGCGGCAGAAAGTATAAGACTCATCCAGCATGCAGAGGAAAGATGTAGTCAGTACAAAGGGAGTTGAAGCCCACACAGAAAGGGTCACATCAGCTGCAGCTGTAGTCACAGACTGCAAGAAGTAACTGCTGCAATTTACCCATTGTAAAGTTCAAATATACTGACACCTTGAGTCAAATCTTTCCTCTTTGTTGAGTCTTCACGATGGCGATTAACCTTACTCTCTACAAAAGACTAACAAAAAGTTTTGTAGAAAATGCATCACTTCTCTGCTGCAAGTGTGCATAAGGTCATCTTTGATACTTATCATTTACCTCCCCTACCACTCATTCCAGATTTTCCTCGTCCTCAGCCAGCACTGTAAGTAGTCTCTACAGCTTGGCTGATGGAGTCCGTCAAACCTTTGTATAAGAGGAGTTTGAGCCTCTGATTTGTTTTGACATTTCCAGGCTCTGTTCACTGCATTTGATAGTTCTCTTGTGAATCACCTGATTTGCAGCATCTTTCTTCCTGCTGCCACTGTGTAGAAGCAACTTACCTTGCTAGCTAGTTTGCATTGTAAGTACCCACAGTTACTTAGCAGTGACCATAGCTTATTCTTAATACCCTTACTAAGTTCTGTTAGAATAAGACCTCTTCTCCTATCCCAAGAATTTCTAAACCAGCAGAGCCAAAGTTGCAAAGCTCAGAAGTGTAAGTGCCGTAGATATGTCAACCCAGGGGCTACTCTTACTTCTGCTTTGGGTCGTTAGGCCTCTGTATCCCAGCTGCTGGGCACACTGTGTCTTTGTGTAGATTTAATATGTCATGTATTGAATCTGTCCATATACTATATCTTTGAATACAGACACCCCCAACCCTGCAAAACCCCTAGGGTTTATTCCTAAACTACTACCTTGGCAAAGAGTTTAAAAAGCCATTCCATTATCTCTAAGATCAATTGCTTCTTACTTTAGTAAGAACAGTGGATCCCAGAATCATCTGCCTAGTGTTGCATTTTCTTCACTTCCTTTGTTTTAGGCAATGTTGTGATTGGCCCCATGTTGCTAATTGATCGTTGTTAAAGTTCTGGAATGGTAGGGCAGATAGTGGCACAGTAGGCGGAGAAGACAAACCATATCAGAGTTGATATCAATTCCAATGTAAAGTGAATCATTGCTTCACCAAGGATGGAAGGATTCCAAAGCAGTGCATTTGCCATCTAATACCTGGCCAGTCTGATAGGGCTCAGGGCCTGCCTCTGCTGCAGGCACACTGTGGTGGGGGTTTTATCAGTTGGCAAGAAGGGCCATGGTGTTGAGTCCATACAGAGTTTCCATCCCTGCACGATGGCTATTCCATTCATGAGCCTATTGTGTAAGTCATAAGAGGCTAAAGAGAGGTTAGAGGACTTTAGCTGATGTAGTCACCTGGTGCACTGGTGCTCTCCCGGTAAACATTGACACATGAAGGTTGCACGTGCTCTATACCCACTCTTGTGAATCCTCTGACATTAGTCTGACTTCTTTGTCTCTGGTCTTCTTCCAGGCCTCTGACCAACAAGCCAAGCCACCCTCCAATGTCTGGAAATCAGTCTCTAGTCTTATCAGGCTACTCTATTCCCAAGTTTGCTGTGGCATCTCTGCCCCATGGCAGGATTTCTCCTTACTACTAACCCATAAAGTCACCCCAGGGTGGGCATATTATGGTGCAGCTGCCGTTCGGTTTTTTTTTTGTTGTTGTTGTTGTTGTTGTTGTTTTGGTGGTGGTGGGGCTGCTCACCAGTTTAGTAAGCTGACCCTTCCATGAATAAGAGTTGAGTTTTTTGAGTTCTATTTTCTCATCCTTTACCAGCTACCTTCAAGAACCTCCAGGAGGCCACAGAAGAAAGCTTAGGGAGAGGCACTGGTACAACAGTGATAGGTATGATGGGAATTTGAGCTATCTGTTTATGGAGTTAACTTATGCCTCGGGACTTCCTTGGGCTAAATTCTGAATATAGTATTTCTATCCATGGATTATTGCTCAATCTATGGTTCAATAAATTTGACAATACCTAGGTCATTCTGGGAAGCTACATCAAGCACATAGTTGCTTGGTATCTTATAATCAAATGCTCCTCATTACAGGTGACCCAGGGATAGGCTAGGAAGTACTTTTCAGCTGGTGAGGACTTTTCTTTGCAGAAAGAAAAGTCTTCCATCAGAATCCTATGGGTCTTTTTTTTTTTGTGAGGCTTTTAGTATAATCTATCACAAACTCCTCAGTAGCATTATACTGCAATTCCTCATTGAATTGTCTGAATCATATGGCCTGAGAGTCAAGGAATTTGATCCATGGCCTGGACTTGCTGCAAACTGGACTTGAATGGTTATGGATAGCCACCCAGTGCATGCACAGCATCCTGAAATACTATTGCCCAGGAGCTGACTCATGTAGTAGAGGTCCAGGACTTGTGGTCAGCTCACTATATGAGCATATCTGAGTGCAGCCCAGATTCCTGATTGTGAGCAAATAAATGGTGGATTTTTTAGGCTAGTTTGTTACAGAGCAATAGCTAATTATGTCTATAGACACAACTTAATAATGTGGTTTTTAATGAGAAATGGTGACATATTTGAAAGTAATGTTCATTCAGTAAAAAAGGTCTTTGAAAAGGTAATGGGGCCACAGTTCATATTGTCAGCTTCTGATAACTACTAAGGACTCACTCCTAATAGTCTTGTAGAGAAAATGCAGGTGGTTATGTTTCATCTGGTCATGTAGCTTTTCTATTACTCAATTTGTTTATAGAAATAGTGCCTAACAAAGTTAACTTCCAGGAAGGATGCCAGGTTACACGAATCATACCAGAGTCTTGGAATCACATTGGGCTTTCACCCAAAGTTTTTGCAGCATTAGGTGGAGGCAACATAATTTGGCTTGAAAAAGTTGCAGGGAAAAAAAAATGACAGAAAATGCTCGCAGAACAGTGTGTTCAAAGTCTTCAAGATAGTATCTTTCTTAGACTCTTAAAAATCAGAGAAAATTGTATATCTGTGATACTAAAAAAAATAGTATCACAGAATCCAGGCTTGTCACAAATTATTGTTAGGGTAACAACTGCAGATACTCCAACCCCAAAATTGAGCTGTAAGACCTAAGAGCATATAGACCCACAGTTGGAAAGTCTAAACCTAGACTAAAAGTTTTAGCATTTCAAGAGTTTCTGGAGGAAAGAAAAGAAATTTGATTTTTCTGTTATTGATGGAAAAGCTCACAAATGATCCAAGAAAATGATATTTGTCATATTTTTATTTCAAATGGTATATTTTTCTATTGTTTGTTATAGTTAAAAATTAACCTGGCATGTTAAAAATCACTAGTTAAAAAAATCCTAAGTCTGTGTTGCTGCTTTGAATTTTGGAATTAAATATTCCAATAGTTTCTTTAATTTTGAAAAATGTACACCTTGAAAATGCCATTATTATTTCTGAGAGTTTTCATAAGATATTCCAGGTCAGAGATATTTGTTTGCTGTGTAAGGTGAACATGCAATTTCTAGATCTGCTTTCATTAATGTGAAATTTGGTTTCTTTTTTCCTCCAAAAGAATTACTTATTTATTTCTGATTTTTCATACATAATTAAACCCAAAGATAAGCATAGTGTATTCATGTTGAAGCTGCATAATGTTAAGTCTGTTCTGTCTCGAGATGGAAATTTATTTGAATTCCTTAAGTTAAATTTTTAATTTCCATAAAATTTATTATTTCTAAATCTATTTTAAGTTAACTTGAGGAACAGAAATTGATGAAAAACAGGGGATAAAATTATTCAGTTACATCAAATTCTAGGTGTTAAATGATATTTTTTCATAGTTATTTTAGAAACTGTGTGTTCAGTATTACTTTTTCATAGTATTGAGTAGAGTTCCAGAATCTTGGAAGAGTCAGTTTTCAAAAATGTCTAATTTATGGTTAGGAAACTGAATAACTCTGAACTATTTCCCATTTTTTCCTATTATATCCCTTGTTCCACAGTTTATTTTAAACAATTGTTCCCACGTCCTATAAAATGCCATTTTGATAACATATATTACTTTATCTTCTAAAGTCAAACAATTTTTTTTTCCAGTGTAATACAAATCACACTGTTTCCTAGTAGGAGAAAATATTTAGGTATTTAGGTCATTAAATATAAAATATCTGATTTTAAATAAAAAGTTTAGCTTATTATACCTCAAACGAGAAGCAATACAATTAATCAAAGTATGTGCCTAAACTATCAATACAGTTTTTCCATCTTAACAGTAGCATGTATATGCCAGCAGCAAAGATGCCAGGAAAGCAAGTGGCAATGAAATCCTGAAAGGTGTTTTTCACCGTTTGTTGAGAATTGAATGTTTTTCCTTGCAAGAAGTGGTCCAAAGCCTGGGAGAAGAGGTAGGCACTTGGTGCAAAGTCTGGTGAATACGGTAGATGACAGAGAGTTTCCAGGTTCAGCTTCTGTAGCTTGAACAGTGTTTGTGTGACATGTAGTTGAGCATTGTCTTGCAAGAGGATTGGCCTGTCTCTGTTGAGCAATCGTGGCTGTTTAACTACAAGCATCTTCACTATTTTGTCCAACTGGTTGCTGCAGACATTCCTTGTAATTGCTTGACCAGGTTTCACGAAGCGTCACTGGATAATACTAGTACTGGACCACCAAACAGACACCATTAGATTTTTTCGATGAATATTCGGTTTGGGACTGTGTTTCAGCACTTCGTCTTTATCCAGCCATTGTGCCAAATCTTATTGTCAAAAAGAATCCATTTTTCATCACATGTTAATAGTTTGCATTTATGTTGAGATGGCAAAGAAAGGCAAGCTTCCAGATGATTTCTCTTCTGATGCTCATTTAATTCATCCAGAACCCATCTATCCAGCATCTTTACCTTGCTGATTTCTTTCAAATGGTCCGATATTGTTGGAATAGTAAGATGTAACCTTGTTGTCCAATATTGTTGGAATAGTGATGTATCACCTTGCTGCTAATTCACACGTAGGTTGAGATGGATTCTCTTCCAGTACAGCTTAGAGCTCATCCTTATCCATCTTGGTCTCAGGTTGCCCACCTGGCTCATTTTCAAGAGTAAAATCACAAGAATGGAACTTCTCAAACCATTGACATATTATGTGTTCATTGGCCACTTCTTTTTAAACACTTCATTGATGTTTCAAACTGTCTGTGTTACATTGGTTCCATGATGGAACACATATTCAAAAATAACACAAACATTTTTACTTATCCATTTCAAAAAAATTGCTCTTAAAAAAAAAAGAAGAGTAATCACAAGCCAAAATGTGCATTTGAAAGGATGAGGATGAACCTTCACTATAAAAATAAAACAAGAAGGTTAAAGTGAAATGTCATAGATAGCAACTTTAAACTTAATAGTTAAAGAAATCAGATATTTCAATGCTAATAACTTAGTAGCTAGAATATATTAAACATATAAGTTCTCAGAAAGTACCTATGACTTAGATTATTTTTCTTACTATTGAAAAGTCCTACTAATTTTGGTGTAACCCCCAACAGGAAAGACTAAAAGTTGCCCTTGTATGAAGGTAGCTTGCTTTCATGGAAGACATGATTAAGAAATGACATACATTTGTGATTGCTAACTTGTGATTTTTATTTTGTTTACTTGGCATATGAATTTGTTAAATATATTTACTAAAAGTTAAATATTTTGAGAGAGTAAGAATTTTCTACTTATGTGTCCAATCTGATTCAGAGGCAGACAGATGTTAGAGGGGCCTCTTCTTAAGCTATTTTGCATAAGGTTTCCATCATATGAACAAAATGCTTGTTGCTTTTTATTCCATTAACTTTGGGGTTCACTCATATTTCTAAATAATTAAAAAAGATATAATAATAAACTAGTAATAATACAAAGGGTAAAGTATCATTAGGATTTTGATTTATAATAGTTCAGTGTATAGCCCCTGTGTCAGACAAAATAGGCTTAAGTTATACTTCAGGCCCAAATTTCTGTTGTTTAGAAACTGTGTTTTCACTGTGTGCCCCAGGTTGATAGAGCAGCCTCTTTCTGGAGCAAAAGTGACCAGCAACATGCTGGCCTTTAAAGATCTTACCGACAAGTGGCTTGTGTCGTATCTGTCTCCCTTTCTCCACCAAGGAAGTCATGGAGCACAAATTCCTAATCATTCGTATAGCCATTGCAGGGAGAAGTGAATAGTAAAAGAAACTACACAGTCCCCACACAATTGAATATTCAAATCACCTGCTCAATTTAAATAAAGGGTTGTTGTGGTTGTTTAAATGGAGTAAGCCATTACAGAGATAAAAGCACATTTAGCATAATTTATTGTGTACTTGTAATTGATGGCAACATAATAACTGGTGTAAAAGAACCATTCAGCTCCTTTGATAAACACTGTTGAGTGTGAAACTAAAGTTCAAGTTATTCAACAACATATGTCAACCTGCATACCAATTCATACCTATTTTTTAAAAATTACTTCAGTGTTGGGAATATGGGAATTTGAATCAGTAATTATTTAAAGTCCAAAACAGACGCATGAATTGTTGGGGCTGAAGATCAAAAAAATCAGGGTGAAATAAGTATTTTACAAAGGTGACCAAAAAAATGTGGTAACAGAAAGTATTTATATTCCGTAATTAAGCTGTATTAATAGTCTGACTCCCCTTTTCAATAGTAAATGAATAGATGTTGTATATTATTAAATAAGTTTGTGTTCTATTCACAGATATTTACATACATTTTTAAAGATATAAAATATATACATCTTGTGTGTAATTTTGTTGGAGCACCAGAAAATATTCTGCTGAGGCAATATGTTATAGTGTGTCTTTATTGTTGAAATAACAATTATTTTCTGAAATACGAATATTGGCATAAAAATAACATTTTCCCTATCCAGTTTTATGAAATATACCCATTTCTGGTTTATACTAAAATGATAATATTGGTGAGATGGAAGAAGAAACGAGGACCATTAACGAAATTGCTCAATAGCAAGAAAACAGCACGTTTTGCTTGAGGAAAAAAGCCATCTATATTTTCAGAATGAGGCATAAACTTTATTTGTAACGCTCCATATTTGTTACATCAAGTAAAAACTACTTTAATTTCAGCAAAAGGACCAACTAATGTCAGTGAAAAATGATTGCAATTCAACTCTATGTATGTAGCTATCATGCCAAAGTAATTTTGTAGAGTGTAGTTGGGTTATTTTATTTTGTTTTGTTTTACTTTGAGGACATTGGTTTTAAGTCCTATTTTTCTAATGTAGAGCATATTGGTTTAAAAAGCAAACAAACAAACAAACAAAAAGGGCCTCAAACAACAGTCCCAGTAAACCAAGTTGCAATTAGCTGCCACTCCTGGGAAATATTCTAGTATATGTTGCTGGCACTTGAAAAATTTACACCTTCTGAGGAAAGGCAGAAAAATTCTGTCAAACAATTAAACTGATTGGAATTACCAAGAATGTAAAAGAAAATGAGTCTTATGTTAGAAAAGAATGAAATATAGTTCTGTATATGGCTGCAAATTGGAACAGAAAAAGGAAAAGATTTTTTGCACCTGTATAAACCATTTTTTCATTAAAAACCAATGTAAGGCAAATCAGATAAGAATTCTTAGTACTGGTTAATAAAAAAAATTACACACGCGAGAGTTGGAAAATGTGATTGATTAAATGATCTCTAAAATAGCAACAGAATGGATACTTGCTAATAATATTTCTTAGATGAATAAAGTGGTTGTTAGTCTATAGATGAACACACATTTGACAATCAAGTTGGGTAAGGTAAAGGTGGATATATTACTGTCAAAGAATGTAGAAGATATCAAGATGAGAACAAGTATTTGGATTAAGAATAAAACCAAAGAAGAAACTGGCACTCCTAAGATTAAATTAGGATCCACTAAATTGATTAAAAGAAAATTATCTAGTGTAATGAAAAGAGGAGATACTGTGTCTGCCTTTCTCAGGTAAACATATTCCAAAGAGATGTTAAAAAAGTAGAACATATTATATTCTCCAGAAAATAAAATAAGATTTCTTATTCAGAAGATTATGAATTGGATAGTCTTCTTTAAGCAGGAGTAAAGACTATGGTTTACATATTTTCTGTGCCAAATATTCCGATGTCAACATCTTCAAATATGTGTTCATTATGTTCAAACGTTCTAAGTTTTTTTAGAAATTAAAAGCTCAGTAAAGTAAAACTTCTCAAAGTGTTCCATTAATAAATCCCTAAAGAAAGAATAAAAAAACTCTGAAAGTCTGGAGAGGGGTCAGAGATAAAGGTATAGATTTAGGGATTTTCAGAATTTAATGCATGAGGTAAGTTTTTGCCATTAAAGCTGTAATTTTATCATGTGTAAAATAAGTGAGTGTTACACAAATCATGATCCTTATGAGCAACTTCTTCTCCATTTCCTAAATTTCACTATTGCAGAGATTTTGTTCTATTTTTTAACAGTGCTTCTTTTCAGTTGATGACTGAGACACCTGATCTTTGTTTCAATTAATGTCTCTTCAGGGAGTCAGCCTTTATTCCTAAGATGAAGAATGAAGGTTAATTCACCTAGATTTTGACTATTTCCATGAAAATAAAGAACAAAATAACCCTGAATTTATAAACTGATTTGGTTGTGCATATCCATCTTCCAAATGGAAACCAAAAAAGTATTGCAAATCACTTCCTATAAATTACAAATTTGTTTAAAAGATTTTGTAAAATTCATTTTTACTGGCTCAGCTCCTGTAGCTCAGCATCTAGGGTGCCAGCCATGTACACCGGAGCTGATGGATTCGAATCCATACACCGGAGCTGGTGGATTGGAATCCAGCCCGGGCCTGCCAAAAAAACAATGACAACTACAACCAAAAAAATGACTGGGTGTTGTGCCGAGGCAAGAAAATCGCCTAAGCCCAGGAGTTTGAGGTTGCTGTGAGCTTGAGACTGTGTCTCAAAAAAAAAAAAAAAAAAAAAAAAATTCATTTTTACTACTTTCTTAATTACTCCGAGAAAGCCAAGGGGACATTATTTAAAACAAAATTATTTTCAGTGAATGTCATAGTTACCACAAGCACATCCCAACAGTCCTGCAGATTTGCTTGTTGCTACCTATGCAAATCCTGTCATGTGCGAGGAAGTATAGTGCCTTAAAAAAAATTCTACAATGTGATGTAAATATCTTCTTAACCATTTCTAAGGAAGCACTTCTGTAATTAAATATCTCTTTATTTACTTTTAACCAACTTCAAAAGTTTTTTCTTAAAACTTTCTTGCATTTGACTGCTCAAAATACTGCAACACAAAAATTTTCAACCTTGTATAGACTTTTCTGTTATACTTTAGATATGATTTTAATTGTATTTATACTTTAAAATAAAATCCTTACCCATGCTGAGATCAGTAACCTATTTTTGAAAGAACTTCAGTTTTTGTTAGCATTTAGCTATTTGACCCATTGGTAGTATTTAATTTGTTCATAAATTATTTTGATGTGGAAGGTGAGGTAACGAAAGTGGTCTAATCATTCAACACCATTTGGTAGCTAATGAGCTGCTTCTCTGTCATTTTGTAATACTTACTTTTTATTGTATATTATCTTCCTTTTAATAAGAATATTTCAGTGATACTGATTTGATTTTTTTAATACTGACCCAATGCTACTATTTTAATTATTTTATCATATAATTTATTATAATTATAGGAAAGCCATATTCTTGGTCCATTTTTCCTTTACAAAATTATCTCAATATTGCTCTATTATCATCTGACTGTCAGTAGAGTATGAAAATAATCTGATTTTTGGTCTGTTTTATATCTGTGCTTATATCTTTATTCTGAAGTTTTTTAAAATCATATTTATTTTTCCATATATTTGATAGTCATGTTCAAAATATTTTTAATGTATAACCAAAAATATTTAAGCTCAAAAAAGTTATTTTTATTAATGTTCATGCCACTGAGTCCACTTCCAGTTCTATTTTTTCTCTTCAGGAAATCCAACTTTCAACAAAATTGTCCCTTTCTATTTTTCACAGCATCATTTTTAAAAATCTTGGCTGGGTGTGGTGGCTTATGCCTGTAATCCCAGCACTCTGGGAGGATGAGGATGGTTGATTGCTTCAGCTCTGGAGTCTGAGACCAGCCTGAGCAAGAGCAGACCCCATCACTATGAAAAATAGATAAACTATCTAGGCGTTGTGTCTGGTGCCTCTAGTGCCAGCTACTAGACAGGCTGAGACAAGAGATTCCCCTCAACCCAGGAGTTTGAGATTACTATTAAACTATGATGCCAGGGCACTGGGGCAACAGAGTGAGACTCTATCTGAAAAAATAAAAAATAAAATAAAAATAAAAATATTAAAATTTTTCTTGGTTTATCTCTTTTTTCTGTATTTGAAATTTCAGTTTTTCCTTTCCATTGTCAATACAATTTTATGCACTCTTAATTCTGCTCATTCTATCTCTAATAAATATTTTAATTTTGATACTACATGTGGATTCTCCCTGAGTTGTTTTTCTCTCTCTCTCAGCCTTAAGTATATTCTACTTTATTTTAGTCCTTTAAAAATCAAATCTTCCATTTCTGTCAGTATAAATTACAATTTTTCTTTTATTGAGAAACCAACACAGGTATATTTCTAAAGGCTCTATTTCCTATAATAAATCTACCCTCCTATCCTTTTAAATATGTTTTTTCTCTGTATCTCTTAAGAATTACTTATATTCTTCTAGTTTGTAGACTCTTTTTATAGGACCAGATTGTTATGTATTTTTCTTGTAGGTTTTTACACCTTCGATTCCACTGGAGTTCCCACAAACTCACTCTCTCCTACCTTAAAGTTGAGGGAAAATAAATGTGTCAAATATCCTTTTCCATTATGTCTTCCACTCATTAAAATAAGATGAATTTATTTCAAAAATTAAAACAAAATTTATTTTAATTTTAAACAGTTTGAAGAATTTCAAACATTTTATAGTTTTCTTTGTACTCAAATGTGTGCATGAATCTGTAATTTTCTAGAAGAATGACCTCTAGTAGAATCTCTGTTAGTTACCAAGGGACTAGAAGAAACTGGACAACATACAGAGGTGGTCAACATAAGGAACTAGACCTATGGTACTGACAAGCATATGTGGTACATAGCCAGTCTCTGAAAATTAGGTCAAGTTAAGGAGGTAGTCAATGTAGGGAAGTGGCCAGCTATGGAGGTTCTACTGTATTTATTGTATTCTTTTTAATCTTCAATCACTATTCATATTACTTACCATGTAAAATCTATTTTCTTGTGATGGTGCTTCCTTATAAGTTGATGGTGGTGGAAGGTGAAAGAGATGGGATAGAAAAGATGTGAATGGTCCTGGTGACCAGAAATAATAGCTCCTGCCGATTATAAAGATCTGTGGTGAGCAAAGCAGGCCAGAAAATATTTGGAAGGAGAGTTACCAGGGGCTTTCTTAATATCCCATTCTTTTGCTTGCTATATTATTTTGTTCAAAAAATCAAGTTGCTAATTTCAATCCAGATGATCTGTATTTAGAGATGATTGGAAGCAGTCTTCAAGAGAATCACCAATTCATATCCTCAGTTTCCATTGTCACTAGGGCTTCATTTCTTCTGTGGTTTTAAGAGTGTTTGGGTAGAAAATTATTAATCAAATATGTATTTAACCATCAAGTCAGTCTAGAATCCTGCTTTTAATTAGCTATGTTTTTAACATTTAAATTTAGCCATGTCAGCTGGGCCCAATGGCTCACACCTATAATCCTAAAACTCTGGGAAGCCAAGGACTTCTTGAGCTCAGGAGTTTGAGATCATCCTGAGCAAGAGCAAGATACCGACTAAAGAGGGGAGTATCTACTAAAAATAGGAAAAAAAAAAAAATAGCTGTGCATCATGACACTATATGCCTGTAGTGCCAGCTACTCAGGAGGCTGAGGCAGGAGGATCGTCTCTAGCCTAAGAGTTGGAGGTTGCCGTGAGCTATGAGGCCAGGGAACTCTACCCAGGGCGGCAGAGTGAGACTCTGTCTTAATAAAATTAAATGAATGAATAAATAAATAAACTTAGTCATCTAAAATAAAATTCTCCTTGTCTTTGGTGCTGTGATCTCAATGTTTGACAATGGAAAAGTAATGATGTCAGTGTAGATTATTTTTGTTTTATGTGTTCAAGTACTTTGTCTAGATTTTTGGCAATTCATGATTCATTGTTCTTTTGTGTCTTTTGAATAGATTTTTTTTTAATTAAAGATTAGGCTGAACAAAGTATTTATGCTGCTCTATCTACACAATCTATTTCTATTTGTGCACTGTGCATTATTTTAAAATATTCTGCTGAAGATATCACAGCACTCATGTTCTTGTCTTAAAGTTATTATCATCCAAAATGTGAAAGTAATTACATTGAGATACTTTCATTCAATAAAATAAAACAAAAATTAGATGAAAACCATTCAACAAGCTCTAATAGAATCTGATACTTACGAATTATTTGATGATGATGTTTGGTAGTAATTATAGATTCTTCTCAACTTCTGATGGGCTTACGTCTCAATAAATTCTTTGGAAAGTCAAAAAAACTTATCTCAAATCATTGAAAGTTGAAGACTGTAATAATTACTTTATTTTATAGTATAAAATGTTTGCCGTAACTCTAGTTCTTAATAATAAACATATGAAAGGGCCACTGAAATATATATGAAATATGTCAAAAAAGAAAATCAAAATTCATGTCCTTATGCCATATGTTGCATGACAGTTTTTCCAATAATTAAATATGTAAAAGTATGGGTTAATATTTTACTTCTATAATTTTTTACTTTTATAAGACTACTAATCTTAATCACTTTTAAAATTACTTTTTAACTTATTTTAAATACTAGCCATTTCCAGACATTTCATTTCCATATTTTATTCCTATAAAGTTTCATCCAGTTAGTAATTTTCTATTTATTGCTAATTTATTTCCTGATGATTCCAAAGATTATCAAAAAAAGTATGGCTCCTAGGAGTTCACATTTTTAATGAATAAATATATTTATTCTTTTTTTTTTAGAACTCTCTTATAATACATGATTACTAAGAACAACCTTTAGTACAAATAAACTTTCCAGAAAAGTATATATTTTTCCATTCAGTCACCATACACTTTATTGTGGTCACTATTTAACCTTTAATTTCAGTTTGTAAGTAAGATGTTCTGTGTATCTTCTGTTACCTTTTTCAATTAGACAACCTCATTAAGTACTCTTGTTTAAAGATAAATAAATTAGATAATATACAACCTTGCTGCCTGGATGAAAAGTGGTAAATATATCTCTCTGCTCCTTGTTATCTGTGCTTAAGTGAGTTATCTAAGTCTTGGCTGTCTTCAAAGGCCAGTAGTACAAAGCTGCCTTTAATAACTAGTTTGTTCCCATAGAGCAGTGGTTCTCAACCTGTGAATCATGACCCACTGGAACTGTATTAAAGGGTCGTGACATTAGGAAGGTTGAGAAGCACTGCTATAGAGAAAAAAAAATCCAAAGTATTTCATTAATTTTCATTGTTACATTAGAGCTACTTCTCTCTGGACTTCTCAACTGTACTTGATTAAGTCACATTCTGTGGTATAATGTGGTATAATGTTGCACATTCTGTAGTATAATGTTGCAAGTTCGGAAACACAGAAACAGCTCAAGAAATTGATTCTTTTTGTTCTTTCTATTCAATAGACCTTTGCTCTGAAATGTTCAGTGGTGCCTGGCTGTTCCATGCAAGCAGTCTTGTTATCAGGTTGTATGAATTAATTCCATCATATTAGGAGAAGGAAGTTATACTTGTTCAGCACAATCTAATAACTGTCTCATCTTGCTGGCCAATTGATTGGATAACAAGATGACACAACATGTTCATAATTCAGTTGTTTCACAAGGTGGTCTTAATTTCAGAATTTCATAATGGCAATAATAAATTTTTTATTTCCCCAGGATACCTTGCCTAACAGGCTTTGAAAACTTAACAATGTATACCTGAAAATGTCACACTGAAGCAGGCCATCACTCTTCATAAAATGTCCAAACCAAGAAGAAAACACAGAAGCAGGCCTTTTGTACAATGAAACAGCCATCCACCAACAAAACCAGAAACCTCCCATGAACTAAAATGGCTGAATCTCTTGGGGTAGGGGGGCGGCATGGGGAACTTAGGAGAAATATGAAAGTTCTTCAGGCAGCTACTGTCAAATCATCACAGAGATTACTTTCTCTTAAGGGAGAGGAGATCCCAGGGTCCCATAGGCTGGCCATACTATTACTGAACTACTGATAGCAAGGAATGGAAAGAATTGATAAGGGAATGTTATAATGTTTATATCACATACTGAACTTGGTGATGGTGAGTTGCAGTTAGACAACTAATGAAAATAATTAAAATTATTGGAAAATACAGTAGAACCTCCACAAATGATTACACTGACTACCTCCTTTCATAGACTGGACATGCACCACATGTACACAGTGGATGTCCCTTATATTGACCTCTCCATATGTTGATCAGTTTATTTTTGTTATAGTCTCTTGGGTTGTCAACCTGCAGAGGTTCAACTATAAGAAATTTTTAACTGTTCAAATCAATGTATTAACAAAATAATTATTTGCGGAGCTGAATTCATTTCTCCACTAGATTAAATTTGTATCTGCTTCCTGCTCTTTGGGCTACCAACCTCAGAAAGATGACCAAGTCAGTTCCCAGATTTATTTATGTAAGGTCCCTTCCAGGGCTTTTCTTCTATGATGATGTAATTCCTTGGACCCTGTAGTCCTCTGATACACAAATTTGCATTTGGCCATACTTTTCTGGTGACAATCCATGACTGTATTGAAACAATTGGTAACCCCTTTAACAACACTGAATTTGCTATCAGTAGTTCAGTAATAGTGAACAAGTTATCCAGTGAACAAGTTAACTTGTTCATTCATTTAACTTCCCGGTGCTGAGCCATTTCCCTTCCTGGGCATATCATCATACTGCCTTTTCTTCCAAGTTAACACCTACCCATCCTTTTCCTTCAGTTCCTCTATGATCTCTTCCCTGGCCCTCATAGCTAGAATGGATTTTTCCACCTCTACTTTTTGTTAAACATATGACCATATAGGGACTGGTGTGAAAATTAAATGAGATAACTTAGGTAGACTGGCTCTCACATCAAAGGAATTCATAAAAAGCATTAGCTTTATTTATGAAGATCATCTCCTCAGCCCACTGTCCCTCATCTTATTATTACCCTTATTACCCTTTACCAAGCACTCGAGTGAGGTCTTAGCCCTCTGTTTGATACTTCACAAGTATCATTTCTACTCCTTACTGCCAACTCAACAAATCTATACCTTGGTCTGTTTTTTAGTTTAAAAATGAGAAAAATTATTTACAGAGAGGTTAGGTACAATAGTTTTCCCTGTTTCATGAAGTTCTTATGGCAGAGTCAGAGTTTAAAGCCATAGGTAGGTCGTCTCTAGTACCTGCCCTGCGTGCATTTATCTCAGACTGCTTCTGGAATACACCTTTGATGTCTTTGCGCATTATTAGAATTATTCATCCTATTTGTTGGATATCTTTTTCTCACTATTTGGCACTTTTATACATATTTTCAAAAGCCTATGAATAAGTCGCCGAGATTTAGTTTAACAGAGGAAGGATATATAGTCTTGGATTAGTTTGTATATTTAAGGTATTTTTATATTTCAACTTCAATAACGTTAATGCAAGAAACAACCATTCTCATAAGCATGCTATATAAAATTGTGTTAATAAGTGCAATTTTTTGGTTTCGAATTCAGGATAATCAGAACCAAATGTCTGCCTAAGAATTACCCTTGCA
>CAUYPK010123751.1:0-38473 GCA_963574355.1 Loris lydekkerianus | reverse complement strand
CCTCAAGCTGTCACCCTGGGTAGAGTGCTGTGGCATCACAGCTCACAGCAACCTCCAACTCCTGGGCTCAAGAGATTCTCCTGCCTCTGCCTCCCAAGTAGCTGGGACTACAGGCACCCACCACAAGGCCCGGCTTTTTTGTTGTTGTTGTTGCAGCCGTCATTGTTTGGCAGGCCCTAGGCTGGATTCGAACCCGCCAGTTCAGTTGTATGTGGCTGGCGCCTTAGCCGCTTGAGCCAAAGGCGCCGAGCCTCATACTAGGTTTTAGAACACA
Source organism: Loris lydekkerianus (assembly GCA_963574355.1). Lineage (NCBI taxonomy): Eukaryota > Metazoa > Chordata > Mammalia > Primates > Lorisidae > Loris > Loris lydekkerianus. Next base: position 38,199 of record CAUYPK010123751.1, on the reverse strand, counting down.
AAGATATTTGATTCCAAAGCTTTAGGACAGTTAATGTATTTTATTAGAAACAATGATCAATAATTAACAGCTAGAGACTATTGTTGTTCTGTAATGAGAAAAAGTACCTTTCATTTTAATCTCTTGAGCCTTTATTGTGCCTATTAGGTTATTCTTTTCAGCTAAAAAATAAGGTGTTTTCTTTCACTGTTTCTCTATCACCTGTTGCAACCAGAAAGTCTGAGAAATAGTTTAGATGATATTGGTTATGTAGCTGCTGCAGCTCTCTAAAGTCACGGGAAGGTGGCATCATACTGTTTTTTGTGGTTGGTATATGTATTGCAGTAGTATGAAAGAAACCACCTCAGGTCTGTGACGTCATGTTTGGAAGGCACGATCTGTACCTGTGCCCTTTGGGACTTGCTCATAATGAGTACTCACTGGTGTAGTCCCTATCCAAGTTTCCCTTGGGGAGGGCTCGATGAGTTTTAATAGCAGGGAGAAAGTTAATTTATGTGTTTGGCTGATAGGGAGGAAGAAATGATAACTTTGTTTCTCATTTTATCATTGTCCTTCCTTAAAACTATCAAGAGTGTTATCTGATAGAGTTTGTTAATGTTAATGTTTGTTAAATGTTAAAATGCCATTATCACTGGAGCATTTCTTCGCCCTTTGTTTCTCATTTTATCCTTGTCCTTCCTTAAAACTATCAAGAGTATTATCTGATAGGGTCACCTTCATGATATAGACTGCTACTAATAAATCTGGGGTTAATCAGCAGCTTCAGAACTAAGAACCAGACAGTTGAATAACTAATCTCCAATTTTCTGTATTTAGGATGTGCAAAGAGTAGGTTGACATCAGGATAGCCAAGAGGGTCTGTGGTGGTGAGCTTGGCTTGGCTAGAGAGAATGGGACAGGCAAATAGACTACAGATTTAAGACCAGAAATGGGGAATAGGCAGGCACTGTGGGTCAGGGAGATGAGGCTTAAGTAGCCAACCAAAGTCTAGAGTTACAAGTAGGTGTTTGAGATACAGATCATTCAAATGTAGAGCTCAGGAAATTGGCTAGCATAGACTAGGACCCATAAAGGATTTGGGCAATTAAATGATAAAGTCCCATTTAAAGGCATGGGACATAGAAACAAGGGAGGAAGAGTAAATGTTAATTCTGAGCCCCAAATAGAAGCTGTGAGCTCAGGATTCCACTTAATTCCTACCTGAGGCTATATCTGCTCTTCCAATAGGAGAACGGTTTGGTGTTGGGTAAGCATACCTGTCTTGATCAGAGGGTCTATGGTGATTGGGGTGAGCAAGACATCTCATCTCTTAATAGAGTAAATGACTCGCCTACCTATATTCTATTTTTTTCTACCAGTGACTGAAAAAGTCTACGAGAGTGAATCTTGCACAGATAGTGAAGAGGAGCTTAAGATGAAGACATCCTCTGTACATAGACCCTCTGCCATGCCTGTGAAGAAAGAACCCAGAGAAGAACGAAAGGGTCCCAAGAAAGGGACTGCTGCTCTGGGCAAAGCCAACAGACAAGTGTCTATTACTGGCTTCTTCCAGAAGAAATAAACTGTCATCTCTGGTAGGTCAGAGACTTGGAGTGGTCAAGGGAGAGACCAAGAAGTATAGACTCTTTCACTTACTGTGTAAGTTTATATAGGTGCTTACCTCACCTGTTTCAAAAGACTGTTCTTTCATCCTGTGAGGTTTATACTATTTCTGGTTTATAACCAAAAGGAAATCACCTGGAAGCAGGAAGCAAAAGAATATTTTAAAAGCTGTTATCTTCTAATGACATTTTTTAAGCACAATCTTTGGTCTGTTGAGAATTTATTCCAAATTAAACTAGAGCAGGTTTCAGAATTATCACTGAAGCCATTTAATGGCTAATTCACTGTGCCCCACTCACCCTATGCCCTGATCTATATATGGTGCAGGAAGTATTCCTTCTTGTTCCTCTGTGTTCTATGAACTTGTGTGGGTGTTTTTTACCCCTGAATTCTAGTAGATGAGTCTACTACTCCCCATCCTCCTATCTTCTGTTCTCCACACTTTCTGCCCCTAACCCCATGAAGCTGTTTTCTGTATGTCTTTTAAAATCTTGGTTGGACTAAGGCTGAAACAAAAATCTTCCTGTAATCCTCTCCCTCCATCATTCAGTTCACTGACACCTGGCTACAGACCAGGACATTGCTTGTGTTCTGCCCCTTTCACAAAAGTCTCTAGACCTTCACTTGTAATTAGTGGTTAGGGAAAAGCCTCAGGCAGAACACAAATAGAAATGTAATGATGTATTCAACTCCACCAGAAATTACTTAGTCAGCATGGATGATATTAGAGGAGTTGTCATGTTGCTGACAGAGAGTGTGTTTTATGCTGCTTTGTGCCGTTTGCTGGTCTCCCCCTTCTTATTCTCAATACTTAGAGTGAAACCCATACAATGAGATAAAGACTAAAAAGAGAAATTTCTTTCTTTATACAGTGTACAACAGTTGCATAAAATTTCTCCTTCCCAAAAAGGTGGAATGTTCAGAAACAGCAATTTTCTAGGAAGGTAGTAAGGTAGACAAAATAAACATTTGTGCATAGATGTTGTTTCTTTGTATTTTTAGCTACCCAATTTACCTAAAAGTCCAGGCCCCCCAAGAAGAGATGGAGAGATTTGAATTGTTGGTAGGTCTAAGCAGTAAGTAAAACATTTTTGTTATTTAAGGAAAATCATCCATTCCAGTGATGACTTTCAAGTGACTTTCATTATGGCTGGACAGGCAGTGAGCTCAGTGGATTGAAGTGGTGTTGCAGTGTTGTTGCACAGTGAGCCGGGGGAAGGGAACAGGCTCGAGTGCTGGTGTGACGCACACATAACAGATGAGTGGTGTCTGACCTGCTTCTTCCACCTCAGCCTGGTGTATGTCGTAAGTGATGCAATCAGCCGTCTCCTGTTTAAGTTTAGGATTGTGACTGACCTTGGGATTAGCGCAAGCTTCCTTAGCATAAATTTGATTAAGACCAGAGGTTTAAGAGATGAATCCTGGCATTAAGTCCAGGACTTGAGAAGGCTGCAGCTTTGTATAGCAAGCTGAGTAAAGGTTGACACATTCCAAAGCCCTTTCTTTTTAAAATGAAATGGATAGAAGGATGGAAAGCCTGGACTAAAAACTTCTGGAGAGGAATCCCTTTTAAAATGGTTATTTTTGTCATTGCCTCTAGTCATTTTTCTAAATAGTAATGGAAAACTAAAAAAAAAAATAAATTATTTATGCTGGGATCTCTAATAAAACTGAATTTGAATTGGAAAAATCTGGGGCTGGTTGGAGTTCCACTTTTCAATGGGTATTGTAGCTCCTGTGATGTCTGTGCCTAATATGCTGCCTAAACTCTGCAAGGTTCAAGTGGTAGCTTTTTTTTTTTTAATACAATACTCTATCACGTTATCCACGAGTTAAATAAATTTGAGAAGTTGTTTTCAAAAAGTGCTTCAAGCTAAATGTCTTATGGGTCTGTTGTTTGACAGAATGACAGCAGTGTGTACGATTACTTAAATTCTGAATGGGAACAAGTCTGGCTTTCCGTTTTTATTGTTAAAACCATACCTGTAGTCTGAGGTGGACAAGTTTATTTGCTGCCTTCATCATTTTTTCAGCCCTATGGTACATCTTACTTTCAGCCAAATACATTTTCAACTAAAATCTAGTTCTGATCTTGTACATTCCATTAGTTTGGCTTTTTATGGCTTAACTGTATGATCTTCAGCAAGTTTCTGAGCCTCAGGTTCTTCATCAAAATAGAGCTAAAATGAATCACCATAGGTTGTCAAGAATAAAGTAATATGAATGTAGCAAAAATTCAGTACATAGTGGTAGGCACGTAGGTTCTCTACAAATGTTGGCCTCCTTTCTGATGTCATCAGAAGTATAATCCAAATCCCTAAAATGTAATCAAGGATGTGACCTAGATGGTATACTCTTTCACAATCATTCTGCCGGTACGTGTGGTCAAAGGGGAAGATAGCTGTTCTATTTTATAAAAGGTTTTAAAGATAGTGGATATTTTCCCATTGCAAGAAAATGAGATTTATAGATAGCTATATTTACTATGCATTTATTACGTATTTACTATGTGTCAGACCTCTGACTTAGGCACTAGAAAATATAATAGAAATCACAGAATTTGGTATTTGCTCTCAGGATTAAGTGGAGAGACAAGCCAGTAAACTGAAATGGCAATGGTCATATGTCAGCGTAGTAACAGTAACAAACTCCTCCAAGAGTTTGTTTACAGGAGGGTGAATGTCAAAGCAGTCTTCTTGTAGGAGAGAAAACCAAGCAGTTTTTAAAAAATGGGTAGGATTTTACCAAGCAAAGAGGAATGAAAAGGATTTTCCAGGCAGAGAAGCATGGTTTGGGGTAAGAAATGGACGGTAGAATTTGGGAATGAGGAGGAGAGTGTATTAAGAAATGAAGTTTGAGTCCTGCTAAGGAGTTTGGATTTTATTTGTAGATAATTGGGACCAATTGAAGAATTTAACAAGAGGAGTAACATTAGAAGTTGATTCTCGGAGTGAGAGCTGGCTCGGCGCCTGTGGCTCAAGTAGCTAAGGGGCCAGCCACATACACCCTGAGCTGGTGGGTTGGAATCCAGCCCCGGCCTGCCAAACAACAGTGACAACTACAACTAAAAAATAGCCGGGCATTGTGGCAGGTGCCTATAGTCCCAGCTACTTGGTGGGGCGGAGACAGGAGAATCGCTTGAGCCCAGGAGTTGGAGGTTGCTGTGAGCTGCGATGTCACAGCACTCTACCCAGGGCAACAGCTTTTGAGTCTCTGTCTCAAAAAAAAAGAGTAACAGCTGACATTAAATTTGATTTTGTGATTTCCACCCATGCTTGCACATTGTATCTTGGCTCTAGTAGTATTCAAGTTAAAATTCTAATGGGATTAAAGAAAAGTATTATGGTTAATGCAAGGCTGCTTCATTCTGGCAGCAAGCACAGATAATTACAGTGTTTCCCATGTCTTCCCCCATCAATGCAGATTTCTTTGGCAGAATCAGTTTTTAATAAAGTGATTTCAAAAATGGATAGATTTTCTCTGATATTCTCAATAATGTCTCTACTCACCTCCCTGAAAAAAACTAGTGCGAGGGAGGGGGGATGAGTGGAATAGTTCTATTCCTTTTCTATCTTTGTTTCTTTAAGAAGACATCAGTTATTATACAGGGTGAGCTGAAGAGAAGGGCCATATAAGGAAACTAAATAGTTTCTTCAGGACATGAGTAGAATGTGTGCCTAATAATGTATTTGCCAGAAATGTACTCAGTGTCAAGACTCGTTTTGGTAAACTTGTCTCTTTTCATTGGTTCCGGGATCTCAGTATGCTGTAATGCAGCTTTTACCACCATGAAACATTCTGGGGCTGCCTTGTTTTGTTGTGAGAAGGCAGTATTGCTTTCTGAGTTATTGCCCTGGCAGCTCTAAATTAGTCCATGCTGTCACCATGCCCTCTCTGAAGGGCACATTGTACCCAAATGACTGCATTTGGGATTGACTCTTGCCACTCCCTACTGCATGACACTTCTCTCCACTTGTATCTGTGTCCAGTTTTTTATGTTCTTAAGTGCAAGCCACCCACACTTGGCCACCCAGGCTCCTTAGCCAGAGAAACTTGGTAAGGCTTCTGATCCAATACTTTTCCATTGGATCAGAACCCACCTTAACTCTAGAATTCCTCTTCCATTTCAAACCCTAAATGTTTTCTCACTCTCTCCCACTCCTCCTGCTTTATTTTTCTCATTTGCTCCTGCCTTGTCTCCCCCCACCTTCTTTTTTTTTTTTTTTTTAATTGAATCATAGCTGTGTACATGAATGCAATCATGGGGTACAATGTGCTGGTTTTATATACAATTTGAAATGTTTTCATCAAACTGGTTAACATAGCCATCACGACATTTTCTTAGTTATTGTGTTAAGACATTTATATTCTACCCTACCTTCTTTTTTAATACTCAAAGTTCTTCGTGGCTAGTTAGCTTCTTTCTTTTGGCCTTTTAGGCTTTTTTCCTCAAGGCTCATCTTCCATATGGCATGGCTTTTACTAAACTGTTCTTGAAAAATGGAAAAACTCTTTGTTTAGTATCTGTTTTAGATCATTCAAATCCAAAGCATCAAGCAGTTGTTGAATGCTAGTTATGTTTAGTCCTAGACAAGATACTTTGGGGATTGCAAGAGCCCAGAAGTTGCCATTTTTGCAGTAAAGACATCCACACTGAATAGCATAAGTAGTCAAGACACTGGTTAGACAAAGGATTAGTTCAGAAAAGATTTAAGGTAATCATGATGGGCAAACCTTTATAAGTCCTGTGCAAAGAACGGATTTAAGACAAGAAATAGGCTGAGGAAGGTTCACTATTTCAGTGGGGTTTATTAAGCTTTTTGATCTGCACTCACCATTTGTACATTCATGGTATAATTAAACCATGGTTCAATGAATTGTTAGTTAATGGAGTTATTTCTGTTCTACTTTAAGAATGAGAATATTGACAGGAAAGCAAGCAGATACCATGGATTTTTTAAAAGACAGTTTGTAAGATATACATTGAGTCAGTGTAAGTTCAACTCAGTTTTATACACACTCAGTGATTTTGGCATGCTGGGGAAGCAGAGTGCTGTGATGGAAACAACACAGGCTTGGAAGGCAGGGAACCCTGGATTCAAACCTTGTCTGAGGCACTGACCTTAGCAAGGCACTCATCTTCTATGAACTTCAGTTTCTTCATCTTTAAAATGAGAGCTGTTACCTACCATGAAGAGTTGTTTTAAGGCTCTAATGGAATAATGTATGGGCAGTCCCTAGTATCTTAGCCTATATTAAAATAATACACAGCAGAATAACTTACCTTTTTTGAGCTCCTACTATGTGCTAGGCACTGTGCCAAGCACATTAGATGTATTAACTCTTTCAATCCTTGTTGCAACCCAATGAAATAGGTACTTTTTTTTTTTTTTTTTTAAATGAGACAATGTCTTGTTCTGTTGCCCTGACTAGAATGCTAGAGTAAATGGCACCATCATAGGTCATAGGAACCTCAAATGCCTGGGCTTGAGTAATCCTCCTGCCCCGGCTTGCAAGTAGCTGGGACACAGTTGCATACCTGGCTACTTTTTCTATTTTTTGTAGTGATGGAGTCTCATTCTTACTCAGGCTGGTCTTGAATTCTTGGCCTCAGACAGTCCTCTTGCCTAAGCCTGCTAGGATTACAGGCATGAGCTACCATGCCCAGCTAAGATAGGAACTTTATTCCCATTTTGCACATGGGAAAACTGAGGTAAGGAGGTTACATAACTTGCTCAGGTCACAGAGTTAGCAAGAGGCAGAGCCAGGCTATAATCTTGATAACCTGGCTTTGTTGTCAGTTTTAGTATGCTATATCACCTCTTGGCTATTTATTAATTCATACTTCCATATTGCCCAAGGATGATTGATACTCATATTTTTATTACAACTTGAAAGTGAAGATGTTTATTTTTTATGAGTGAAAGTACAACTAATTATTCAGATCCCAGATTGTCAGATTCAAAGACAGTCTTAGTTTATCTAAGTCAACTACTCATTTGATGCTTACATCCTCTCTACAGTATTCTTGCCAAGTGGTCTTGTATCTATAAACAAAGATTCAATTATGTTTAGTATACTATACTTACTAAATTACAAAGTTAGATGAGGAGGCTAGTAAATGTTGAGAAGAATTTAAGGAGGCTAGAATAAAATTAAGTTTTCTGATTAATTTTAGATCACCAGAAAACTCTTCTAAATAGAACATAGTTCCCTAAGCAATCCATTTAATTTGTTTCAGGTTAAGTCAAGAACATTGTTTTCCTTGAAAAAGTTTGTCCAGTTTTTGGCCTTGCCTTTGACTTAACCTTTGTAAGAAAATGAAGAGAAAATTTGGCATTTTTTGCCCTATTTAAGCCAAGCTGCAGGTTCACAGATTGAAAAGTGGTCCCACAGCACTTGTTGCCCAATAATTACAGCTCTTAAGCCAGGGTGATGTTCTCCATTTTGAATGTCAAAACCTTATTTTCCTAGGAAACTTCCATCAGGTTTATAAGATGTATGAAGATTACATAAACATAGCATAATGATGGTATGATGCATTTTTATTTATCCTGGAGTGAGATGTACAGAAGGCAAAACCATTTCCCAATGATAAAACCTGATTGGGGGTTTTTCTTAGTTATAGTCTACATTTATTTATATTGTGCTTTACTTTATCTTATCCTATTTTTATGGTAACCTGCAAGATCTTTCTTCCCCATATTTTGCAGAAAACAAGCCTTGGGAGTTAAGCTAGTATGACCAACATCTCACACTGAGGGAGTAAACCAAAGCTAGATAGACCTAGTTCTTTAGACTTTGCTTCATGTGACTTTTCCCCTAAGAAGAATATGTTGGTCTGCTCATAAGTATGCTTGGAATCCTTGAATGCTTACTAATTTGCCCAACAATTTGGTGGCTATTGTGGAGGATTTAAGAGAAGCACCTGACAAGTACTTTGCCTTTCTGGGGGTGACAGTCTATAGGGAAGGCAAACATGTGCGTGGTAGTGTATTTCACAGGTTTTTTACTGTGTGCCCAGCATTGATGTGTTAGTGCTTTCATACAAAGGTGAATTTCTTGTCCTTGAGGAATTTAGGGTCTACTAAGGGGAGAGACATAAATGAATGATTATAATGTGCTATAATGATATTCGTAAGAGTGCTTACCATGAACCACTATTTGTGCTAGATATTTAAATATATTTTTTCTAACCCTTACAACATTTTATTTACAAATGAAGTCAGGAAGGCCCAGAGTATAAATAATTTGCACAATAAGTGGCAAAGGTAAGACATTTATTTTCAATAATAAGTTTATAAGGAAAAGGTAGAGGAACTAGGATACATGAATGATTGTGACTAGCAAACCTGCATGGGTGCCAACTTCCATCAGATGGAATAAAAGGAGTAAAGTTAATTACACCACTATTGTATTCCCAGATAGGGATGACCTTGCCAGAAAGTCTTAAGTTTTTTGACTATATTCTCTTGCATCTGTCTCTCATACGTTAGGCTAGAGATGAAAACTTCCTTTCCTCCTGGTTGGTGTTCTGACTGGAGGGAGGGTCAAAATTTGAACTCCAGGCTTTCTTCCTTGACTCCAGTATTGTCTTTCCTCCTTTGTAAAAGATATGTTTGCCCATAGGGCTGTATGGACCCAGGGAAGGGTTGCCTGTGACTGCCTGAGGAATTAAGATTCTCAGAGGAGGAAGTACTTAAACTAAGCTCTTGAGAAGAATAGTTTTCCAGATGGAAAGTGAGAAAGGCATTCCAGATTGAAGGGATAGGACATATAAAACCCATGGACACAGGAAACAGCAGTGTGTTTACGGAGCTACAAGTGGTTTATTGAGAGACAGAGTGGTGAGGCCAAGTAAGTAAGCAAGGGCCAGATCACAAAGGTCTTTGCTAAGTAGTTTAGACTTTGCACTTTTGGCAATAGGAAACCTTTGAAGTATTTAAACATTTTAACAATGTCAGATTTGTGCATTAGAAAAATCACTCTCAATAGCAAGAAGAGAGAATTACTGGTGTGAAGTATATATAAGTAAGAGCCAAATCGCACCTGCATTTTGAGATAGAACAAACAGGAAAATAATTTGAAGTTGGATTTTTTTCCATCTTAGGCAGATGACTACTTTGATCCCTTTGGAAACGCAGGACAGGAGCATATTAGGGGTGATTTCAAATGCGGAATAATTAGCATTTTGGTAGGTTGTCGCATGCTTGGGAATTCTCTGGCTCTTCCCTGAGCCACAGTCCTAGTTAAACCATGGAGATGGAATTGGTTCCACAGTTCCATTAAGGCCTCATGTAGACCATTCTCTGACGCACATACACACTCTGATTTAGACCTGGAACTAACCGCATCTCCCCGAAATTCTTTGGGCCAAAATGGCCCGTAGTCACAAACTAAATCAACTGAATTCATCCCACGTCATATTTATCATATACCTATTCTGTGCCAGGTACTTCCATGTACTTTGTTATTAGATCCTTAACAATTTTGAGAGGTATAGGTGTCAGCCCAATTTCATGGATTAGGAAATTCAGTGGTAGAAAGGCTGCCCAGCTAGTACACTAGGCAGATTGGCTGTCCTGTTGTCATCTGTTCTTGGTGTAAGGTTTTCCAGTGGTGTGGAGTGCAGTAAGCAATCTTACATATCATAATCAGTGTTCATATTAGGCATTCACTGAATGACCATTATGCTGGGGACTTTTCCATGATAATTCTTCTCTAACAGTAAATTTTGCTGCAAACTTCCAAGTTTACCCCTTAAAATATGAGAACAGTAGTTCGGGGCTTGTAGCTCAAGCAGCTAAGGCGCCAGCCACATACACCAGAGCTGGTGGGTTTGAATCCAGCCCAGGCCTGCCAAACAACAATGACAACTACAACAAAAAAATATCCAGGTGTTGTGCCTATAGTCCCAGCTACTTGGGAGGCTGAGACAAGAGAATTGCTTAAGCCCAGGAGTTGGAGGTTGCTATGAGCTGTGATGCCACCACACTCTACCCAGGGCGACAGCTTAAGACTGTCTAAAAAAAAAAAAAAAAAAAAAATGGGAACAGCTATCCTGATGCTCCTGCATAAAGCCCCTCTACCCTAACTTCGAATATGTGTAGTTCACAATGCAAGTTGTGTGACTACCTAGGTTTCATACTTTAGGATGAGCAGCTAAAGAACAGTCACTTTTTGCTATTAGGCAAGTGGTTGTCACTTTTGGTTTTGTAAAAAATAGTTGAACTTTAGAGTCGTACATACTGGAGCTCATGCCCATTTTATACTTTCAGCGTGACTTCCAGAAAGTCACCTAATTTCTCTGAGCGTCAGTTTGCTCATTTGCAAAATAAAGCTAACATCTGCCTCAAGGTTATTGTGAGGATTAGAAATAATAAACACAAAGTGCCCAGTTCATTGTGGTTGGTTAGCTAATACTATTATTATTTTCAAAGCAATGCTTTGGACTTCCACCTGTGTGAGAAAAATGAGTTGTCATACGTCATTAATTTTTTTTTAGCTAACTTTTGTTAGAGTACCCACTTTGTATTATAGTACAAATCACACTGCCAAAACTAATAAAACAAAGTGAGGAGGAAATACTAATGTGCCCAGTGTTTCAGTGGGTATCCTTGTAATTCTCCTCACCTGTCAGATCTCTGGCTCTCCTTTGCCCCAACAACAACCCTACCTTTTAGTTAGGCTATGTATCATACTCTGTGCAGACATAACACACTCTTGTTTTAACCATATTTCTATTTGAAATAGTTTATAGAGGAAAGCCAATGGTCTGAGTATGCATTCTATTTCCCTAAATACAGACATCAGCCAATGCTTTTATTAATTAAAAAAACAACAACAACAAAAAAACAATCTCTAGCAGCAAGGAGGCCTTCTGCCTTCCCCAATGATGTATGGGGTGCTCAAGCCATAGTTACGCCTGCAGTTTAAGCCCATCTGTTTTCTCTGTTCACCTCGAGTACTGTCCCCTTATGGTTTGCATCATTCTCCAAGACTAGCCAATTCCAACCTTCCCCAGTCCACTCGTTCAATAGCTGTTTTATTTAAACACACTCCCTCTCTCTTTGGGTGCCAGATGTGAAGTTTCAAAGCAGCAGAGTCCAGTCTGGCTAGTGCCATGGCACCTGCTTTAGCAGGCAAGCCAGTCAGCTGCTGCTTATGATGATGTTGGCCCCTGTTCATGGACAGCATGAGGGTTTCACCCCTCTAAGTACACACACAGGCAGCTGAGGGAACCTCATAAATTATGGTTTTGTTTATTTACTTCAGGCAGACAGCATGGTGTAGTGGAAAGAGTCCTACACTTGGAAGCAGAAAACATTGGTTTGAGGGCTAGCTGGTTATATGCTTTTTGCCTACAGAGTACCTTTCATTAAGACATTTGCCACTGTCTCAGCTTTTGTATATCTGTTTGTTTGTCTGCTTATTGGCCACCTTCTTCTCATGATACAAGTTCTAAGAAGTCAGAGACTATCTTGTCCATCATTCTATCTCCAGCACCTAGAACATTGCCTAGAACATAGTAGGCTCTTAGAAAATATTTATTGAATAAATGAATTCTAAAACTACCTCTTCCACTCACTGGCCATATGATCCTAGGAAAGTCGTTTATCTTCTTTGGGCTTTAATTTTGTCAACTCTAAAATGAAGGCATTAGGTCTCTACATGTACCCCTAATGTTATAAGATTTTGAGAATCCATTCATTTAATAAATTACTTTGTGTCTCTGTGCTGAGCGCTCTGCCAAGCCCTACAAATACACAGTCCTGAACAAGTCAGAAACAACCTGCCCTCATGGGGGAAGGGAAGGGAAAGGAAGAGGCAACCAAAAATAATTACCTAAGTAAGTATTTAATGATCGTTGTGATAAACCTTATAAAGGACTGATCTATTCAAGGCACTAGGAGAGGATCTAACTGGTGACGGAACCATGCTGGGGGTTATTGGGGAAGATTTCCTGGTGTAAATGGTATTTAAGCTCAGATTTTACAGATAAGGAGGAGTTGGCCAGGCAAAAGAGATACAGTATTTCAGGCAAAGGGAAGAGATATGTGAAGGTCCAGGGTGAGCATGTGGCTGCAGCACATGCAGTGACCAACAGGGAAGTTGTGGCTGAGATGAGGTGGGAGGTAGGCTGAGCCAGATTGTTCAATACCTTGTGGGCTATAGTAAGGATTTTGTTGTTAGAAAGGCAAAGAGAAATCATAGAAAATAATTCCTATCATTATAGAGACCTCATTAGTACAAACAAAAGGGAGAACTGGACCTTCCCTTCTATGCCTACCAAAGATAGAACATTTTAGAGATGAGGAGACAGGCCCAGGGAGGATAGGAAATTTACCAATACCACCGGTAACTTAGTCCACTCTCAATACTATATCATATTACAGAATTGAGAGGGTTTTTTTCTTCACATCCTTTAGAAGGCTAAATTTTGGACATAAATGCTTTGTAATAATAACTCTTATCTGAAAATTAAGTCTCTCAACCAGGCGCAATAGTTCATGCCTTTCATCCCAGCAATCTGGGAGGCTGAGGTGGGTGGATTGCCTGAGCTCATCAGTTTGAGAATAGCCTGAGCAAGAGTGAGACCCCATCTCTACTAAAAATAGAAAAACTAGCCAGGTGTGGTGGTGGGGACCTGTAGTCCCAGCTACTTGAGAGGCTGAAGCAGGATTGCTTGAGCCCAAGAGTTTCAGGTTACTGTAAACTATAATGTCATGGGATTCTACCCAGGGCATGGAGTAGAGACTCAAAAAGAGAGAGAGAGAGAAGAAAATTGAGTGTCTCTTAAGCAATTCAAGTAAGTCTAACAGACAAATTCCCATGAACATTATGTTTGCATTTTGGGTAACTACAACCAAATATTTGGTGTCCATTTTTGATTATTATTAGGATAGATTGTTAGGAATAGAATTTCTGTGTCAAAAGATATAAATTTTAAAGAAACCTTGGTACATATTACCAAATTGCCCTCCCAAAAGTTATCCCCATTTTTGTGCTCATCATCAGTATGTGAGAATGACTTTCTCACTACTTCAAGTAATAGAGACCAATTCTAATTTAAGCAAAACTGCATAGAGCCTACTTTTTAGTCATTTTGTCCATTTAGAGGGAGGAAATACAACCAGATTTTGACAACTTTAATTCGGGAAAAGATGAAGCTATAGAAATAGTACCTAAGGGAGGCAGGAAACTCACTAAGGCCTTGGAGTCTGGTGGTTCACTGGCTGGGAAGCATTTTGCTGCCACTCGAAATTGACTTGTTCCTACAGGCTTAAGCAAGATCTATAAAGCTGATAGAACTCTGGATTGAAGGCCTAAAAAGTAACCAGGAAGGAAGAAAACTTTTCCAGCAGAAGCTGAGTTGGCCTTCACCTGGTCCTTCACTACACAGGCATGTCAGTGACTGGTGAAGACAGCCAGTTAGACTGTGCCCATTACAGCTGAATTTTTGAATATGCTGGACGGTGAGAGCTTATCCTTCAGGAATGGTTCTTCACCTGTCTGTTGATCTCTTATTAGCCATTTCAGTTACCACTGCCCAATATAGAGTTTAACATATGGTATCATAATCACAGTAACAAAGAACAGTCACTTGCTGAGCTTCTGCAGTGCTCCAGGTACTAAGTTTAGGAATTCATAAACATCATTTCTTAACATTTTGAAATAGCAGTTAGCCTGGTTTTGACATGAAAAAATTGAGGCTTAGAGAGGTGAAGTGACTTGTCCAAGTTTGTACAGTTAAAAAGTGATAGCAGAGTTGCTGCTTCTATTCATGCAGAGTAACTAGTTCTGAATTATGCCTTCTGCCTCAAACAACTGTAAAACTGGATACAACATATGAAATTGCTGTTGTCAGGCATTGGATAACAGGCATAATTGGAATATGGTCCTTAACAGAATGAAGTGAGGTACATCTCGTTATCACCCAATTTGGAGGCATCTTCTAAGAAAAGAAGTTCCAGGAGTAGGTGCACAGGTATCCCCTCCACATGGATAGAAGGATACTATACAAGGCCAGAGAACAACTACTGGAGAACTGGGAACTAAACAACTAACATTGTATGCAGAGAACTGTGATATGTTTCAGTTTTAACTAGCCAGAATTTAGAGATCTCATTGAATATCCTAGGCATTCAGTAGCGGTCTCATAAAAGTCAAGCCTTCAGAGTAGGGGTAATGTAGCCCTAGAGTGAGGGCTACTCTAGATCCACTTTAATAAAGCTTAAAAACCAAGCTCAAAAGGAATAAGTTCGTCTACAAGTAAATTATCTGCCAGAGCAAAATCCAACACTCCATTAAAGAAAACAAAATCCAGACACCCCAAATGTAGCATCCATAATGTCCAGTATGAAATAAAATATAGACATGCAAAGAAATGGAAAAATCATTCAACAGAAACAAATCCATAAATGACATTAATGCTGTAATTAACAGACAAGGAGTTTTAAATAGTTGTAAGTAAGTTGAAATCTTTCTGAAAAAGTTAAAACCTAAAGAGTTAGTTTAAGAAATGTCAATGGAAAAATAAATATTATTTTAAAAGTCAAATATAGGCTTGCCGCCCGTAGCACAGTGGTTATGGTGCCAGCCACATACACCAAGGCTGGTGGGTTTGAACCCAGCCCAGGCCAGCTAAACAACAACTGCAACCAAAAAATAGCTGGGCATTGTGATGGGCATCTATAGTCCCAGCTACTTAGGAGGCTGAGGCAAGAGAATCACTTAAGCCCAACAGTTGGAGGTTGCTGTGAGTTGACACCATAGCACTCTACTGAGAGCGACATAGTGACACTTTGTCTCAAATAAATAAAAGTAAGACATAAATTAAATTGAAATATATATATATTTTTAAAAATTCATTGCTCAATCAATAGATCAATGCAATCCCAATGAAAATTCCAGCAAATTATTTTGTAGATTTTGACCAACTAAAGTTTATGTGAAGAGGCCAAAGACTGAATAGCTAACACACTATGGAAGGAGAATAATACAGTCAGACAACTGACACCATCTGACGTCAAGATTTTCTATAAAACTTCAGTAATCAAGACAATGTGATATTGGTAAAAGACTAGACAAATAGATCAGTGGAACACAATAGAAAACCCATAAATAGACCCCCATTAATATAGTTAAGTGATGATTGACAAAGGAACAGGCAACACAATGCAAATGGTGCTGGAACAACTGGGCATCCACATGCAAAAAAAAAAAAAAATGCATCAGACATAGACCTTATACTCTTCACAAAAAATTAACTCAGAATGGATCATAGATTAAATGTAAAAACACAAGACTATAATATAAAACTCCTAGAAGACAACATAGATGACATTGGACATAGTGATAACTTTTTAGATACAACACCAAAGTCAAGATTCATGAAAAAAAGAATTGATAAGCTGAACTTTATAAAAATTAAAGAATTCTGCTCTGGAAAAGACACTGTTTAAAAATGAGAAGACAAGCCACAGATTAGAAGAAAATATTTTCAGAAGACATATCTGATAAAGGACTATTATCTAAAATATACAATGACCTCTTAAAACTCAACAATAAGGAAACTAAGTTTAAGGGCACATGCCTGTAATCCCAACTACTCCGGAGACTGAAGCAGAAGGATTGCATGAGCCCAGGAGTTTGAAGCTGCAGTGAACTATTATCATGCTACTGCACTCGAGCATGGATGACAGTAAGACTATGTCTCAAAAAAAAAAAAAAACCAGTTTAAGGAAAAAATTTAAAACTGAACAACCCAATATAAAAAAGTAAAACACATGAACTGACACCTCACCAGTGAAGTTACACAGATGGCAAATACGCAAATGAAAAGTTGCTCAACATATTACAGATTAAAACAGCGATGGGATACCACTACACATGTATTAGAATGGCCAAAGTTAAAAACTCTGACAACACCAAATGCTGGCTGAACTGTGGCACTCTGATTTGTTGCCTTTGGGAATACAAAATAATACAGACACTTTGGAAACCAGTTGGGCAGTTTCTTACAAAACCAAACATACTCTAACCATATGCTCTAGTTATTATGCTTGATATTTACCCAAATTAATTGAAAACCTATGTCTACACAAAACGTGTATATGAATATTTATAGCAGTTTTATCTATTCATAATTGCCACAACTTGGAAGCAACCAAGATGTCCTCAGTAGATGAATGGAGAAGTAAACTGTTATATGTCTACTTCAGCTCTAAAGAGAAATAAGCTATAGGCCCGGCGCCTATAGCTCAGTGGCTAGGGCACCAGCCACATACACCGGAACTGGCAGTTCAAGCCTGGCCTGCACCTGCCAAACAACAACAGCTACAACCAGAAAATAGCCAGGTGTTGTGGCAGGTGCCTGTAGTCCCAGCTACTTGGGAGGCTGAGGCAAGAGAATCACTTAAGCCCAAGAGTTTGACGTTACTGTGAGCTGTGACATTACGGCACTCTACCAAGGGCAACACAGTAAGACTCTGTCTCAAAAAAAAACAAAACAAAACTATAAAGCCATGAAAAAAACATAGAGGGTAATCAGATGCATATTACTATGCAAAAAGGCTACATACTGGGCAGCACCTGTGGCTCAGTGGGTTGGGCGCAAGCCCCATATATCAAGGGTGGTGAGTTCAAACCAGGCCCCAGCCAAACTACAACAAAAAAAAATAGCTGGGCGTTATTTTTTAGTTGTAGTGAGTCCCAGCTACTCGGGAGGCTGAGGCAAAGAATCACCTAAGTCCAGGAGTTGGAAGTTGCCGTGAGATATGTGATGCCACAGTACTCTACCAAGGACGATATTGGGTTGTTCAGTTAGATAAAGTAAGACTCATTCTACAAAAAAAAAAAAAAAAAAAAGGCTACATACTGTATAATTCCAACTATATGACATTCTAGGAAAGGGCAAAACTATGGAGACAGTAAAATAATCAATGGTTGGGAGGGGTTGGGGTAGGAGGAATGAATGGGGGAACACAGGATTTTTTTTGTTTGACAGTGCAGAAGAAAAGATTAGTGAATTTGAAGACATAGAAACTATTAAAATTAAATCACAGAAGCCTAAAAAATATCAAAGCCAGCTCCTTTCCTTCCTTCTCTCACTGCTTGCTATGAGGCTCCGCACCCTTCCCCACATGCCTCCTCTCCAGGCCTTGGAAAATTAAAGAAATCAAGGACTTTCTGCTCACAGTCAGGAGAAAGGATGCCAACTCTGTCAAGATCAAAAAAAATGAGGCTGGGCGCAGTGGCTCACACTTGTAATCTTAGCACTCTGGAAGGCTGAGGTGGGTGGATAGCTTGAGCTCACAGGTTCAAGACCAGCCTGAGCAAAGAACAAGATCCCGGCTCTACTAAAAATAGAAAAACTGAGGCAAGAGGATCGCTAGAGCCCAAGTTGGAGGTTGCTGTGGGCTATGACGCCACAGCAATCTACCCAAGGTGACAGCTTGAGACTGTCTCAAAAAAAAAAAGAGAAAGAAAAAAAGAAAAAGAAAAGGATAATGTGAAATTTTAAGTTTGATGCAGCTTTATACCTTAGTCATCACAGACAAGAGAAGGCTGAGAAATGGAAGCAGTGTGTGCCCCTGGTTTGGCAGTGAAAGAGCTGAAATGAAGCAGACGTGCTAATTTGAATTGTATTGAATTTTTAAAATTAAAAAAAAAAATAGCAAAGCCTCAGTGTCTTCTGGGACAAGATAGAGTGGGAGTTTCAGAAGAAGAGAGACAGATTGGGGCAAATATATATTTATTTGCTCTGAAGAAATAGGGCAGGGTGTGGTGACTATTGTCTATAATCCTAGAATTTAGGGAGGCTGGAGTAGAAGGATCACTTGAGGTCAGGAGTTTGAGACCAACTTGGGCAACATAACTAGACCCCATCTCTACAAATTAAGTAATTTAAAATTACTATTACTAATAGCTGGGTGTGGTGGTGCACATCTATGGTCTGAGCTACTCAGGAAGCTAAGACAGGAGGATCACTTGAGTCTGAGAGTTTGCAGTTACAGTGAGCTGTAATACCACTAACAACAGAGCCAGACCCTGTTGTTTAAAAAAAAATTGGAAAATTTATAAATTTTATAAATTTAAATTTATAAATTTTATAAATTTTATAAATTTAAATTTATAAATTTTATAAATTTAAAATGAAAATTCTAAGCCCATAGATCGAAGAAACTCCTTAGGCAGAATTGAATAAAACCATGCTAAGGCATAGCAAAATAAAACTTCTGCAAACAATAGAGAAAATCTTGAGTAGCCACATACAAAAATATTACATGCAGGGGAACAATAGGAATTCTCAATGACTACTTTAAAACAATGCAAACCAGAAAACAGGGAAGTCATAGTTAACTTTGATTAAAGTTAAAGAATTTAACTTTTTCTTTGGTAAAAGAAAAAGAAATCTGTTAATTCTGTATTGAGCTAAAACAGTCTTCAAAGATGAAGGTAAAATAAAACATTTAGACAAACAAAAGCTGAGTGGATTTGTCACCAGTAGAGTTGCACTATAAGAAATGCTAAAGAGGTTTTGCGGGCTAAAGAGAAATGATAGCACATGGAAACTCCGATTTACATGAGTGAATAAAGAGTATTGGAAGTGGTCCATATGGGAGACTTTTCCTGTTTGTTACTTAAAGAGATACTTGAACTTAGTTGGATAGGGTACTTCTGAAAGAAACATTGTGATGGCTGCCCAAAGAGAGCCCCAAATTCAGTTCGAACTTGTACCAGATGGTAATGGTGATCCTGAAGAAACTAGATTTGTGAAACACTATGTGGTGAATTTAAGAAGAGATATGTTGTTCCATATCAACAGAGGGATTATTAAGTCCAATGTATGGGATACAGCTGGTCAGGAGAAATATGGTGCACTGACAGATGGCTATGGTATCCAAGCTTGGTATGCCATTAATTATAATGTAATTACAATGTAACATCAAGAGTTACTTATAAGGAAGTATCTAACTGGCACAGAGATCTGGTACTGGTCCAAGTAAACTTCTCCATCATGGTGTGTGACAACAATGTGGATATTAAAGACAGGATGAAGGCAAAATCTGTTGTCTTCTATCAAAAGAAGAATCATCGGCACTATGACATTTCTACTAAAAGTAACTACAACTTTGAAAAGCCTTTCCTCTAGCTTGCTAGAAAACTAATTGAAGATCCTAACTTGGAGTGAGTTTGTTGCCTGCTCTTTCCCCACCAGAGATTGTCATGGACCTAGCTTTGGCAGCACAATATGAGCATAATTTAGAGGTTGCTTGGATAACTGCTCTCTAGGATGAAAATGATGACCTGTGAGAAAACAAAGCTGGAGCCCAGAGTCAGAAGTGTGGTTTTATAGGCATCTGTGCTGTGCCATCAGTGGTACAGCACGTTTGCCACTAAAAAAACAATGCAAACCAGAAGACAACAGGGAGGTCATAGTTAACTTTGGTAAAAGTTAAAGAATTTAACTTTTTTAACATGACTAAGCTGGATATGTGCTTCATCTTTGGTATGCTGAATAAGATGAAAGGGCTTCAGAGGGAATGTGGCAGTTTAAAAAATACCTGCATCTTTTTTGACCTACCTATTTAGCCGTTCTGGAATACAGTTGTTTCCTTCTTGAGTTTCAAATATGTCTCACGTAATACTCAGGGATGAGATCTTGTTTGTTACTCTCATTCCTTTTTGTTTAGAATCAGAATCAAGTGTTGTATTTCAAATATCTTAGAAATGGTAATAATACATCGTGTAGTCCATAACATAAACAGAGATAAAATATTTGAGAAGACTAGTACATACAAAAGGTGGAAGGAGGGAGTATGGAGGTATAGTATACTCTTGTATGATCCCTATTTATACTTGAGGTAGTATAATATTTAAAAATAACACTGTTATAAGTTAAATATCCATATTATAAACCTACGAACAACCACTACAAACAACAGTACAACCCAAAAGTATAACTAATAACTCAATAATGGAGACTAAATGGAATAATGGGGAAAAAAAAAAACTCTAATAATAGAAAAGAAGGAGAAAAAGAATAGATGCAACAAATAGAAAGCAACAAAAAGATAGTAGGCTTAAATATAACCATATCAACACTAAATGTAAATGGACTGAGCACTCCAATTAAAAGGCAGAAGTTGTCAGACTGGATTTTTTTAAAAAGCTAGACCCAAACCTATGCTGTTTACAAGACACTGTAATAAACATAAAGATGCAGATAGATTAAAAGTAGTAGGATAGACCAGGGTCAGTGGCTTACGGTAATCCTGGCACTCTGGGAGACCGAGGCAGGTGGATTTCTTGAGTTCATGAGTTTAAGACCAGTTTGAGTAAGAGTGAGACCCCATCTCTACTACAAATAGAAAAAATTACCCAGGCATTGTGGTAGGCGTCTGTAATCCCAGCTACTTAGGAGGCTGAGGCAAGAAAATATCTTGAGCTCAACAGACTGAGGTTGCTGTGAGCTATGATTACTCCATGGCACTCTACCCAGGGTGACTGTCTCAAAAATAAAAATAAAAATACAAGATAAGAAAGACCACACAAACACAAATCATAAGAAACCTGGGGGTGATGCCTGTGGCTCAGAAGAGTAGGGCGCTGGCCCCATATGCTGGAGGTGGCGGGTTCAAACCCAGCCCCGGCCAAAAACTACAAAAAAAAAGAAACCTGGAAAGGCTATATTAATACCAGATGAAGTAAATTTTAGAACAAGGGATATTAACAGATGTAAAGAGATATTTCTTCCCTTTTTTTTTTTTTTTTTTTTTTTTAGAGACAAGAGTTTCCCTCTATTGCCCTCCGTAGAGTGCTGTAGCATCCATAGCTCACAGCAACCTCTAACTCCTGGGCCCAGGCGATTCTCCTGCCTCAGCCTCCCAAGTAGCTGGAGCCACAGGTGACCGCCACAATACCCGGTCATTTTTTTGTTGTAGATCGCCAGGGCTGGGTTCAAACCTGCCATGGGTACATGGGGCCAGCGCCCCACACACTGAGCCACAGGTGCCGCCCAAGAGATATTTCTTAATAAGTCAATAATTCATCAAGAAAGCATGACACTCCTAAACATGTACACACTTAATAACATGAAGTAAAACTGACAGAAATAAAATGAAGTAGATAAATCCACAATTTAGAAGGATATAGGATGATGAGGGCAGAACTTCTGGAGCTGCTGAGTAAGGATTTCAGAAAATCCTCTTTAAAAAATCAAAAACCAGAACATTAGGGTGGCGTCTGTGGCCCAAGGAGTAGGGTGCAGGCCCCATATACCAGGGGTGGCAGGTTTGAACCTGGTTCTGGCCAAAAAAACCAAACAACAAAAAAATAAAAATAGAACATTAAAACTGAACAAAATTGTCAAAAACAAAATTGATTAAAGACTTAGAATAAACTGAGAAGTGGCTCACATCTGTAATTTTAACACTTTGGGAGGCCAAGATGGGATCACTTGAGGCCAGAATGTAAGATCAGCCTAGGCAATAGTAATACCCCATCACTACAAAAAATACAAAAATTGGTCCAGGCATGGTGGCTCATACCTATAAATCCTAGCACTAGGGGAAGGCAAAGCAGGTGGATTGCTTGAGCTCAGGAGTTTGAGACCAGACTGAACAAGAGCAAGACCCTGTCTCTAAAAATAGCTGGGTATTGTAGCAGATGCCTATAGACCCAGCTACTTGGGAGGCTAAGGTAAGAGGATTGTTCAAGCCCAAGATTCTGAGGTTGCTTTGAGCTATGATGCCATAGCACTCTACCCAGGGTGACACAGTGAGACTATGTCTCAAAACAAAACAAAATTAGCTGATTGTGGTAGCATTCACCTGTGTGCTACTTGGGAGTAGCTACTTGGGAGTCTGAGGCAGGAGGATTGCCTAAACCCAGTAGTTTGAGGTTGCTGTGAGCCTGGAGCAACAGAGTAGAGACCCTGTCTCACAAAAAGTGGTGGGGAGAGAGAGAGAGAAAAGCAATACTATCTCTATATTCAGAAGGCATGATCTTCTATATAGAAGTCCTAAGTAACCCACCAAGGAACTATTAGACCAAATAAGTTCAAAAAGGTTTCAGAATACAAGCTCTATGTACAAAAGTCAATTATATTTTAGAAACTAGCAATGAACAATCTGAAAATGAAATTAGAAAACAATTCCATTTACAATACCAAAAAGATAAAAATAACTCAGAAATCAATTTAACTATAATGTAAACTGCAAAAGTTCTGTAATCTCCAAAACATTGTTGAAAGATTAGAGAAAGGCATCCATTTTCATAAAAGACTGAATATTAAGATAATAATACTTTAAATTGATTTACAGATTCAATGTAATCTTTATCAAAATCTCAGCAGATTTTTTTCCAGAAATTGACAAACTGGTAAAAATGCATATGCAAATGCAAAGAACCGAGAATAATCAAGACAATCTTGAAAAAAGGACAGAGTTGGGAAGATTTATACTTATTGATTTCAGAACTTACTACAAGGCTATAGTAATCAAGATAGTCTGGTACTGGGATAGCAACACACATACATATCAGTGGAACAGAATTACCGTATATACTTGAGTATATACAGTAAAAGTCCAAAATTAAACCTTACTTATGGTCAATTGATGTTTGACAAGGTAGCAAGAAGATTCAGTGGGGGTTAAGAATAGTCTTTTCAACAAATGGTACTGGACAACTGGATATCCACATACAAAGGAATAAAGTTGGGCCACTTTCTATAAAGTTGGGCCACTTTCTTACACTATACCTTAAAATTAACTAAGCAGGGGCTGGGGATGGGGAGGAATGGAGAATTATTTAATGAATATGGAGTTTTAATTTTGCAAGATGAGAAGTTCTGAAGGTTGAACAACAGTGTGAATGTTCTTGATGCTACTGAACTGTATGCTTAAAAATTATTAAGATGGCAAATTTTATGTCATATATTTTTACCACAACTAAAAATTTTGTTAATAAAATTAAAAAGTTTAATTAAAAATGGACCGTAGACCTAAATGTTAAGAGCTAAAAGCAAGGGTAAATATTCATGACTTTGGGTTAGGCAAAGCCTTCCTAGCATCAAAGCATAAGCAACAAAAGAAAAGATAGATAAATTAGACTTCAAAGGACACCCTCAAAAAATGAAAAGACAACCCACAGAAAAAGAGAAAATATTTGGAAAGTAATTATCTGATAAGGGATTTGTATCCAGAATACATAAAGAACCCTTACAACTCAACAACAACCAACCGAAAAACTGGCAAAGGATCTGAATAGACATTTTCCCAAAAAATATATACAGATGGTCAATAAACACATGAAAACATCAACATCATTAGGGAAATGTCATTAGGGAAATGTAAATCAAAATCACAGTGAGAAACCACCCCCTACACCTAGTAGCATGGCTAAAAAGACAGTAACAAGGGATGGTGAGGATATGGAAAGATTGGAACTCTATACTTTAGTGGTAGGAATGTGAAATGCTGCAGCCACTTTGGAACATTCGCGGTTCCTATGAATGTTAAACACATAGTTACCATAGGACCCAGAAACTTCACTCCTTGGTTGATACCCCTAAATAAATAAAACATTCATATAAAAACTTGTACACTAAGGTCATAGTAGCATTATTCATGAGAGTCAAAAATAGAAACAACACATATGCCCATAGAGTGATGGAAATGTGCTATATCATCATGGCGAGATACTGTGCAACCCTAAAAAGTAATGACGTGTTCATACAGCTACTGTGGGGATGAACCTTTTATCATTATGCTAAGTAAAAGGAGCTAGACACAAGAGACCACATGTCACATGACCCCACCTACCACATGTCATATTACAGAGCAATGGGATCCAGAGTAGACTAGAAGGGTATAGCATAAAATCAGTATTTGCTGGATGAATAAGTGAATTAATTGTTATGTAAAATGCCCTGGACATTTTAGAGCCAACTGGATTTAGAAGATGAAGGAAAAGTAAGACTAAGATAGTGCTGAGTTTTGTAAGCTGGGCGAGTGAGAGAATATGAGGTAAGGGGGGTTTCTTGGGGATAATGGGAGAGATATTGGGTCTTCCTTTTTGTTCTTATGTTGTTTTGTTTGTTTTTTAGAGACAGAGTCTCGGTCTGTTGCCCAGCCTGGAGTGCTGCAGTGGCAACAACGATAACTCACTGTAACCTCAAACTCCTGCGTTTAAGCCGTCTTCCAACCTTGGCCTCCCAAAGTACTAGGATTATAGGCATGAGCCACCATGCCTTGCCACTATGTTGTTTTTTAAACTGATTCTGGACACTTGGTTCCATTTACTAGACATTTTGGAGCACCAAGTGGAAATACCTAGCTAGCAGTTGGGGAGGCAAGGTGGGATCTGAAGTTCTCAGGTCTCAGAGGGAAACACAGATTTGGGGGTCATTGTCTTAGAGGTGATAGTTTCAGGTGAGGGAATGGTTAAGGTCACCAGGAGAAAAGGTTTAGAAATAAAAAGAGCAGAGGGTGAGCAACTAAGCCTTCTGCCCTTTCTTGTTTTTAGAAGAGGGTGTCTAATGGAGCAGGTATGGTGGCTTATGTCTATAATCCTAGCACTTTGGGAGGTGAGGTGAGAGGATCACTTGAGGCCAAGAGTTTGAGACCAGCCTGAGAAACATAGTGAGACCATGTCTCTGCAAAAAATATGTTAAAATTAGCTGGGTATGGTGGTTCTTGCCTGTAGTCCCCACTACTCAGCTACGAGGAGGCTGAGAGGGGAGGATTGCTTGAGCCCAAGAAATTAAGGCCAGCCTAAGCAACATAGGGAGACTCCATCTCTTAAAAAATTAAAAAAGAAAACAAGAGGATGTCTGAGACCGTGGACATTCAAGTGACAAGAGCAGTGTGTGGTGCACGGAAAAGATTTGAGTCAGAGGACCCAGGTTCTTTGCTTTAGATCCATCTTGATGTGTGACCTAGGTCAGTTGCCCTTACTGTCTATGGCTCAGTTTCCTCACCTGTAAGCAGAGACAGTAATGCCAGCCACCTTTGCCTCCCAAAATTGTTGCACGGACCAAAAAGGAAAATGCATAAGAAAGTGCTTTGTAAACTAGTCAAAGACTCATCAAGTTTAAGGGATTATTATTATTGCAGTGGGAGATGCAGGAGGCCTATAAAATGGATTTGGTTGCAGTAAGCACAGCGGTTACTTTCTGTTTCTTTTTTTTTTTAAAAAAAAGAAAAACCAGGAGCAGCAAGTACTGCCAGGTGCACAGCATAGTTTTTCCAACTTTGAGAAGCAAATAACAGAGAGGGGCCAACTGGCTCATCCCAGGAGGCCTGTCTTCACCAATTGAATCTGAAATCACGACCCAGGGACTAGCAGCAGGCACAGGCCCAGGACAGCAGGCCCTGTCTAGGCAAAGTGGGACCCAGGGAGTATAGGACTTAGGGCTATCCACATGGTCAGAGACCTGGGCTCTGGGCCTCTGCATCTTGGAACTTCCATCAGGCCCTGCCCAGCCAGATGTACTCAGTCCCAGATGGTCCATGAAGGGTGCTGCCCAGCCCCCAAGCCACACTCAGCAGCATCACCTCAGGGTTAAGCAGAGAAGAGACTGGCTTCATCGAAAAATGTGCCAGGCCAGGTTTCTAGGGCTCCCCAGGTGGCTGGCCTCATTAGTGATGAGGGCCACATTGGGCCTGCCAGAAGTGTGGGACAAGGTCCAGTGCAAGAGGCTTGAGAAAACGGCTTCCAATTCATTCCAGGCCCAGAGACACACCCCACCCCCACCCCCAAATGCTTGGTTGGACAGGATCCCCTGTAATCTGTGTGCCAGCCTGGGGCTGGTCCTCTCAAACACACCTTTAAGGTGGCCACAGTCTTCCCAAACCTTCCTGGCCAGGGCAAAAAAGGACCTTAGGGACCCTATAGTTCAGCCCCTCATTTTCAGATGAAGAACCTGAAGCCCAGAGAGGGCAGAAAGGGTCAGCACCAGGGAGCTTCTCTGAGTCAGTACAATGAGCTGGGAGCAAAAAACGAGGTCTCTGGACTTCCAGCTGTGCAGCCTTTTCCTCCCCTCCTTCTCTCCTCATTACTGGTATTTTCCAGTCTCTTCCCCTTGAGGCTGCTGCCCTCTCACCTCCCTGAGAGCTTCCTGGCCAACCCTTCTGGCTCTGAAGTCCCCACCTGAGGCTTTAACTTTGCTCTCCAACTCTGCTCACTGCACACCAGGCAGCTCTTCAGGCTCATCAGCTGTCCTGAGGTCTCACAGATGTCCCTGGACAGTGGGGGTGGGGCAGGGGAGATGAAAGCTAGGCTGGTAGCTGTAACACCAGGCCCACTCTGCCACTAAGGGGTATGCAAGGGCAAAGAAAGAGCACTACCTTTTTTAAAAAAATGACTCTTCGGGCGGCACCTGTGGCTCAGTGAGTAGGGCGCCGGCCCCATATGCTGAGGGTGGTTGGTTCAAACCTGACCCCGGCCAAACTGCAAGAAAAAAATAGCCGGGCGCGTTGTGGAGGGCTCCTGTAGTCCCAGCAGCTCGGGAGGCTGAGGCAGGAGAATCGCAGAAGCCCAAGAGTTAGCGGTTGCTGTGAGCTGTGTGACGTCATGGCACTCTACCTGAGGGCGGTACAGTGAGACTCTGTCTCTACAAAAAAAAAAACTCTTCTACAAAAAAAACTCTTCTAGGGCGGCCCTGTGGCTCAAAGGAGTAAGGCGCCAGCCCCATATGAAGGAGGTGGTGGGTTCAAACCCAGCCCTGGCCAAAAACTGCAAAAAAAAAAAAAAAAAAAGAAGAAGAAGAAAAGAAAAAAGACTCTTCTATCAGAGCTTCGTATTGGAGCTTCTCCTACTTCCCGGACCATTCATTTGTTTTTCCCTTGGACATTCATGCTTCACTCAGCACAACCTTACCGGGGACCTAGATTCTGTGCTATGCCTCTTAGGGCACTAGGATACTCCTTGTCAGCTCAGGCTTGCCCTCAGATACTCCCAATCTATCTAGTAAAGGAGACATTCGAATGGGCATTTGCCCATCAGTGTGATCGGTACATGGTAAAGCAGCAGTTCTCAGCTTGTGGGTCGCAACCCACAGGAATTGTATTAGCTGACGCATTAGGAAGGTTGAGAACCACTGCAGGAGAGGGAAGCACAGGGGACTCCAGGGATCCAGAAGATGCCCCTCTTCCTATAGCCTGGACTGATCGAGAGAAGGTCTCATCAAACTCAAACGGCTGTTTTAAAAGATGAGGAGACATTTCCCAGGCAAACAAGGTGGGCAAAGGCATCCCAGAAAGTTCATGCTAAGATGAGAGGTAAAAGGGAGCCAGGCTCAGGGAAGAGTGCTAAATTTGGTGTGGTTTCAACCACAGGCTGTGCAGGAAGCAGGGATGAGGCCAGGACTCAGCAGAAAGACCACCCGGGAAGGGTGCTGAAGGCAAGTTAATATTTGAACTTGATCCTGTTAATAAGCCATTGAAGAGTTTTGAGCAGGGTAGATATCAAATGCGCATTCTAGAAACACCCTCCTGGCTTGCAAAGGCCAGAGAATAGGAGGTGGGAGTTGAGGCATTTGGAGGGACCAAATCCAATTTCCCTTTTCCCTTATGCCCTGCACCTCTGAAGAGGTGCTGGGGTAGCTCTGATGTGTCCACATTGTTAGTGGAGTGCTAAGTGGAGTGCTAGGCTTGCTCCTTCTTTTCCTTACTGGGCATGAGTGTCACTATCCAGGAGCAGGAAGGATGAGACCCAATCATATCAGGGTTTTTCACCCAAGGATCAATCAGAATCAACTATGGAGCTTTCAAAGTGACAAATAGTTGGGGCCTGCCTCAAGCTTACTAAATTATCCATTCATTCATCACATATTAAAGGAACATGTACCACATGCTGGATGCCGTTCTAGGTAGTCAGAATACATCAATGGGCAAAGTCCCTGTCCTCATGAAACTTACACTCAGAATGTCTGTGCAGGAGCATCTGTATGTATTCAGAAAAGTTCCACTGGTGATTCCAAAGCTCAGTTCTATGGGCTGAGTTGTGTCTCTCCAAAATTCATACACTGAATTCCTAACTCCCTAGTACCTTAGAATGTGACTGAATTTGGAGATAGGGTCTTTAAAGAATAAGTTAAAATGAGGTCATTAGCGTGGTCCCTAATCCACTATGACTTGTAAAAAGAGATTAAGACACTGCCATGGACAGAAGAGAGACCACATAAAGACACAGGGAGAAGATGGCTGCCTATAAGCCAAGGCCTTAGAAGAAAACCAACCCCAGCAACACCTTGGTCTTAGAGATCTGGCCTCTAGAACTGTAAGGAAATAAACTTCTATTGTTTCAGTCACAAGGCTGTGGTATTTTGTTATGGCTGTTCTAATAACCTGATGTGCCTAGCCTCACCCAGGAACTACTGCTTAGAATGAACCGACTGAGAATGCAGAATGCAAATAGAAGCACATCTGGACAGCGAGGCAACTCAAACCTTAGAGACACCTCTGCAGGTTTGCCCCTGACAGAAGCCAGATGTGTGGCTATTTCAGAGCAGCCTGCTGCTGGCACCCTATACCTCAAACCCTGGCAGGGGGTTCTCCTATCTACAGAAATGACCAGAAAGAGCCCCAAGATTCTTGCCTCCATAGGAGCTCCAGTGAGAACAGGCCAAGGACCTGTGCTGCCCAGAGAGACCCAGAATGTGCAAGGACCTAGCCTGACATTGCACAGCACAATGGATGGCATCCAAGGTAGAGTCTCACCCCCTGCTGGTCCCAGCTGCTTCCTTCCCCAGCCCCGGCACCTTGCCCAAATCTGCTGCCACCCGCTTCGTTTTCCCACCCTCTCCTCCCCACCTCTCTGGCTCTGACTAAGGCCAGGAGAATGGTTTCAGAATGATGAAACCTGCTCTTGAGGTCACGCCGGCCTCTCTGCAACGGCTGTAATTTTGCACGGCCCCATCCCAGTAGACTGGGGAAACTGCCAGACTTTTGGCATATGTCTGGGGGGAATTTGAGGATGAGACGATCAGAAGAGATCATTTCAAGCCAAGTCAAGAGGAATTTTATGTTACAGACCATCTCTTGACCCATCACTGCTCCGGGGGACACAGATGGATCATACAACCTTATGTTTACGTCATATCTTCACCAATCATCCCACTTAATCCCCTTCACACTCATTCCAAGGCAACACCACTAAACCGCCTGCACCTCTGTCCCTACACTGTGCTGATTCACAGGCTTCTGCTGTCTCCTCTACTTGGATTGCTCTTTCATCCTTCTCTCCTACCACCCTGTCTGCTTGATCTGACTGACTCCTACTCATCCTTTAAGGCCCAGCTCTGGTGTCGCCTTTCCCAGGAACCCTTCTGTGACCATATCCCCAGCACATGCACCACGATCTATCTTTACGCTCATCATATTGTATGTCAATTATCTCTGTCTATCTTCCCATCTAAAATGAGAGCTTCTTAAGCTTCTTCCATGGGATGGAGTTGGGACTAGGTCTGATTCATGATGATGTCCCATTTCCCAGTGCAGAACTGGGCGTAGAATGAGTCAGTGTTTATTGAATGTTTGATACCCATCCCCACACAAAGATAGATGAGGCAGGAACCGTTAGTCACCATTTTACAGAGAAACAGAGGAGTTACCTGACCCACTTGAGGTCCCAGAGGGAGTTAGTATCAAGGCAGGGATTAGACTCCCACTCTTTTGGAGCTTAGACTAGTTCTCTTACACACCAAGGACAGCATTCATTGAACAGACAAAGGGACCCACTGAGTCTGAGCCAAACTGGGTCTATTAGTTTCCAATTGCTGCTGTAATAAATAACCACAAACTAATGGCTTAAAACAACACATATTCATTACGTTACAATCCTGGAGGTCAGAATGGGTCTCACTGAGCTAAGATTAAGGCAGTGGCAGGTCTGGATTGCTTTTCAGAGGCTCCAGGAGAGACCAAATATTCACCCATTTTCCAACTTCTAGAGGCTGCTGCCTTGGCTCATGGTCCCCTCCATCTTCAAAGTCAGGTTGAGGCTAGGCGCCCGTAGCACAGTGGTTATGGTGCCAGCCACATATACCGAGGGTGGAGGGTTTGAAGCCAGCCTGGGCCAGCTAAGCAGCAATGACAACTGCAACAGAAAAATAGCCAGGCATTGTGGTGGGCACCTATAGTCCCAGCTATTGGGAGGCTGAGGCCAGAGAATTGCTTAAGCCCAAGAATTTTTTTTTTTTTTAATTTTTTGAGACAGAGCCTCAAGCTGTCACCCTAGGTAGAGTGCTGTGGCATCACAGCTCACAGCAACCTCCAACTCCTGGGCTCAAGTGATTCTCCTGCCCACCTCCGAAGTAGCTGGGACTACAGGTGCCCACCACAAAGCCAGGCTATTTTTTGCAGCCATCATTGTTTGGCAGGCCCAGGCTGAATTGGAACCCATCAGCTCAGGTGTATGTGGCTGGTGCCTTAGCCAGTTGAGCCACAGGCACCGAGCCTAAACCCAAGAGTTTGAGGTTGCTGTGAGCTGTGACACCATGGTACTCTATCGAGGGTGACACAGTGAGACTCTATCTCAAAAAAAAAAAAAAGCCAGGTTGAGTCTTTCTCAAGACTGCATCACTCTGACACTTACTCTTCCACCTCCCTATTCCATTTATAAGGGTCCTTGTGATTACATTGTGGTCACCTATATAATCCAGGATAATCTCATCCCAGGGTTAGCTGATCTGCAGCCTTAATGCCCTTTGCCATGTGACCTAACATCCTCAGGTTCCAGGGATTAGAACATGGTGATCTTTTCTTGTGGGGTGGTTGGTGGGGAGGTAGGGCATTATTCTGCCTACCACACTGGTGGGCAAGGAGGTAGTGGAAGGTGGTAGAGTGACCAGACTTCCAGTGTGCCCAGAAATGTCCTGAGCACATAAAGCTGCCATCCTTAGAGGGGTAGTATAGTCTGTCACTCTCTAAAGCATTCTGGCTTAAAAGGTAAATTATATGGTTACTGTAGTCACAGACTATTAGAGCAGGAAGCCCAAGCCTTCCATTTGGCAGATTAGGAAACTGAGGCATGGAGAAGGGAAGAAACTTTGCCCTAGGTCATGCAGTTAGTGACAGAGTTGAGACTAGGGCCCAGATCTTTTGCCAGGAAGAGAAGGCCAAGTTGGTGTCCAACTCATACTGAAGTACTTCTTTCACCAATGCAGGAAGGCTTTTTAGAGGAAGTGGTAGGTATAGGCATCAATGATGATGATGAAGAAGATGAAGATGAAGATGATGAGAATTTAGGAAACAGTCAATATGTTCTAGACTGTGCTAATGAATGTTGAATGCTTTCTATGTATTATTTTGTTATATACATATATATTTATAATCTTGGGTCATATTTCTTTTTCTGAGACAGAGTCTTACTCTGTCACCCTTGGTAGAGTGCTGTGGCATCACAGCTCACAGCAACCTCCAGTCTTGGATTTAGGCAATTCTCTTGTAGCTGGGACTATAGGCACCCGCCACAACACCTGGCTGGGTTTTTTTGTTGTTGTTGTTGCAGTGTGGCTGGGGCTGGGTTCCAACCCGCCACCCTTGGTAGGGGCCATGCCCTACTCACTGAGTCACAGATGCCGCCCGATCTTGGGTCATATTTCAAATAGGGAAACAGTTGTAGTGGTTAAATGACCAAACTAAAGGTATTGAATTTAAGTTTCAAACTTAGATCTTTCTTAATATAAAGATAATGCCTTTCTTCTGTAGTGAAAGTGTTGTTGGGCTTAGAGAACTAAGACAATTGGAAGCTTTCCTTTGGGGAAGCAGTAGCTTCAGGGTAGAGAGGAAGGATGATGAAGGATTGGGGCTTTATCACGCCTGTGAATCTGTGAGAGAATGGGTATGAGTTTGCAGTGGCTCAACTACTGTGTTTACTTTCCACTCAGATTGCGGTCATAGCAGGAGAAGTTTATTTATTTTAAAAGGTTTAGTTATTTTTTCCATTATCTGCTCAATGTAGAACATTTGGAAAATACCAGAAGTAGACAGTAATAATCACGATCATTCCATCTTCCTGAAGAACCACTGTCAACATTTTGTCCAATTTCCTTATAGAGATTTTTTAAAATAAAATATTTCAACATATGGAAAAGAATGAGAAGAATATGATCAGTGCCCATGTACCCACCCTTCAGCTTAAGAAATAAGATGTTACTTATATAATTGAAGTGTGGTGTACCTATTACCCATTGTATTCCCTTCCTTCCTGCCAACAGGTCGTTCAAGGTTTTTCTCTGTGCATATTTCTTTTGCTTAGTCGGTGTCACTGTGACTTTACAATTTGTATCAGAGGAGCTTAAAAGAAATCAGCAGGTCCCCAACTCTCTCACAGTCAGTAGTCTCCAAATTTTTTCTTATGAAAAAAGAAAGCAGCTCTGCATGGGGTCCCTCCTTCCCACATCTGGCTTTTGGTGGCCCAGCGATGTCATTCCACCCTTGGGGGTTCCTGCCTCAGGTGTGTACTGAAGACCTGGTTCAATGTGACCCCTCTCCACGCCCTCCCAACCTGGGTCTCACTGTGCTAAGATTAAGGCATGACCTCTGTGCTGTCCATGCCACTGGCTTTCTCAACTTCTCCTTTCCTCCTCTCGCGCCTCCCTGCTTTCTCCCGACAGTCCCCCTCTCCTCATCCCTGCCCTTGCTCCTCCTCTGTGTGTTGCTCAGCCAGGCCAAGAGGTGGCCCAGATAGAGTAAGCAGCTATATTTCCTGGCAGAGGCCCTGCTTCCAGAGGGTTCTAAAGCTCCCCCATATTCCCCACTGATGGAATTCCTCCATCTCCACTACATTCATAAACTGATTGGGTACAGGACAGGAATCACACTTAGAGATTATCTAGCCTTCCTTCACCTCATTTTCCTGCTGAAGAAATCAGCTGGGAGGGAACTAATCTGCCCTGTGTCATCTGTCATCCAACAAAGTGAACAAAGAGCAAAACCAGAACCCAAGTTCCCTACCTCCTATTCCAGAAATCCCTCCATGGAGGAGCATCTACTAGGGCTGGACTAGTAGGGGCTGGACCCCCCCCCCCCCCCCAAGCCTGCTTCAAGAAGACAGGTATGGGACCCAACACATTGGCTTATGCCTGTATCCCAGCACTCAGGGAGATCAAAAAGAGAGAATCGCTTTAGCTAAGGAGTTCAAGACCAGTCTGAGCAAGAGCAAGACCCCATCTCTACTAAAAATAGGAAAACTTAGCTAAGAATTGTGGCAGATGCCTGTAGGTCCAGCTACTTGGGAGTCTGAGGCAGGAGGATCACTTGAGCCCAGGAGTTTGAGGTTACTGTGAGCTAGGCTGATGCTATAGCACTCTAGCCTGGGCAACAGAGTAAAACTCTGTCAAAAAAAAAAAAAAAGAAGAAGAAGAAGACCAGTGTGTTATACATGTGTGGGGGAGGTATGGGTCACTGCAGCCGTCCCATCAGAGCATGGGAGTTCTGGGGCATGAGCTGCCTCATTCAGAGTAAGAGTGTCACAGCTGGTCCCAGATAGGAGGAATCCAAAGTTTAGAGAAGGTCACACAACCTGTGGTATTCAGTCAAATGACTTGCACTGAATGTCTACCTGTACTGCATGGAGTGGGAAGAAAGATACGGGGCTCTCTTCCTGTGTGCATGTGTCCCCTCTTTTTTGGCTTCTGTCTCTCCTTTTCCCCTCCCTATCTCTTCTCTTTCCTAATCTCCCTCCCCTCCCCAATCCCTTCTGTACTAGAGTTCCTTAAGACAGGAGGATCCAAGTCTGGGAGAGAGCCCTCCATGGCGAGCAAGCATGCTTGGGAATAGTGCGGAGGGACACCAGTCTGACTGGTCTCGAGGTCATATTGATCTTTACCCAAAAAGCTGGGATTGAGTCCCAGTTCTGTCATTAATTGTGCAACCCTACGTAAGTCACAGAACCATCTGAGCCACCATATCTTTATCTGCAAATTGATAACAATAACATTTATTGTGCAGATGAAATGAGACAGTGCAGGGAGAGTACCCAGCACAGAGCCTGGCACACATGGTTACCCACAGTAAATGGCAGCTGTGTGATTCCTGCAGAGTCACACGGGCTCTGTTGGTAAGGCCCTGAGCTACACTCAATTCCTTAGACCTTGTTAAGCCTTTCACTGTGTCCTTGACCCCATGAAGAGTAAACAGTGAGGGGGATTCTCTAACCTGCTGAATATGGAGCTCACAGTCTTTCTGAGCATGCATTGGAGCCACAATCCCTACTGGTGAAGGGTCAGATGTGCCAAGAGAGGGGCAGGATGCACTGGGAGGGTGCCCCACAGATGTGCAGCCACTCCCCAGGCCGAAACTCAGGGTCCTGCTCTGGATATCAGTGCCCAACACAGGGCTGAGCCCACAACCCTCTCAATAGTACCACAGGCATCCAGGAGACCACAAAGACCACAGGCCTTAGACTCATCCCTGGATCCAGCCCGTGATTAACTGTGGTGCCAAACAAGCCTCCCCAGCCACCCACCTGATCTCAGTTTCCTCATCTGTAGATTGAGAACTGAGGATACCACCATCCAGCTGTTGGTCTCAATCTATTCACAGAAACTTATGTGTAAAGCACATTGTGTGGGGCTGGCATAGAGTAGGTGCCCCTCAACATGGTGGTGATTGTTTGTGTGAATCTCATCTTTTCAGATAGACTGTGAGCCCCAAGGTTGTGCTGGGGTTGTTCTCTTGAATCACCACCCCTTGTCCCGGCCTCTGGCCCCAAATGGTGTCAGGCACCCAAGTGAGACTTTTCTGTATCCATTGACCAAATAACTGAGGCAGAGCAGAGGCAAGGATTTGCCATTTGGTGTTTTCACACAGATAAGGTCACAAATGATGATTCACTTGTAATTGGAGGCTGAGTCTCAGCGTGGTTTCCAATCTGTGACCTCATTTTATTCTCACAACTCTTACCCCCTGCCAACATCATGTCTTGTGGGAGGATATGGAGAAAGTGGGATTGGTCTCCCTAATTTCCAGATGGGAGACTTGGGAGAAGGTCAATAGGGCTCATGTCTTCATTGTGCATTTAAAAAGGGTAGGGAAGGGAAGAGGGAAGAAAAGGAAAGGGAAAGCAAGGAAAGAGAGAGAAGGGAAGGGAAAGGGAGGCGGGAAGGAAGGAGGGAAGGGAAAGGGAGACGGGAAGGAAGGAGGGAAGGGAAAGGGAGATGGGAAGGAAGGAGGGAAGGGAAAGGGAAGGCAAGGAAAGAGAGAGAAGGGAAGGGAAAGGGAGAGGGGAAGGAAGGAGGGAAGGGAAAGGGAGGCGGGAAGGAAGGAGGGAAGGGAAAGGGAGGCTGGAAGGAAGGAGGGAAGGAAGTAGGAAAGGGAAGGGAGGGAAGAAGGAAAGAGAAAGGAAGGGAAGAAGGAAAGAAGGGGAAAGGTCACTCAGCAGTTAGTGCCATGGCTGGGGCTTCTCCCTTCCAGCCCAAGGGTTTTTGCAGGAATCTAGTGGTAAGTTTGGGTTGCTGAGGTTGCAAGGAACAGAGAGCCACTGAGGTTCTGTGGGGATGTCTTGGGCAACACTGCCTATTGATATCAGTGTCTAAACCAAAGCTCTGCTGGTCTGGTGGCCCCTCGGGGCCCTCTAGAGGAGCAACCTCAGTCGCTACCTCAGCATCTTGCAGAGTCCACGTTTCTTTTCTTCACTCTTCCTGGGTCGCCCATTTAAATCCCCGGGAGACAGAATCTGTTAGCTAGACAAGCATTTTGGATACAAGGAGCAAGGCTCTCTCAGGCCACCTTGGGAATACTTCTAGGGATGGTGGGGGCACGAGAAGCCTGAAACTGGGGAAGCTCAGACCCAAGGCAGCCTCCACATGCTCCAGCCTTCTCCACTCCCAATGCTCTAAGGCCAACACAGGCCAGACCCCTGGAGGATGCTCATCACCTCCCCTAGGCAGAACCCTCCCAGAGCCTCTTGCCGTGCACTGGTGCTGTTCCCACCTCTGGTCCCATCAGTGGCTTGCCCTGGGCAGAGGCCTGCCCAGCACCACTTCCCTGAAGAGGGTGGGGGAGCTGTTGAAAATAGCTGAACAAAATATCAGATGGGGTAGGTAGGCATGGGTGCCAATACTCTCCATACCCTCAGACAGGGTTTTGCCCCTCACTTCACTCACCAGCCCTCCTCATAGAGCACAGGTTCAGCGTAGAGACGATGACTTTGCCTCAGGTGTGGCTAGGGTGAAAGGGGGTATAACTCAAAACTGACAATTATGTGTCTGGAGTGGCCATTTCCATCAGAAGGGACTGTTCAGGGAGCAGGGTTTTTGAGGCAGAGATGTCACAGATGGCTCTGTAGAGTCTGTAAGCAGAGTGGAACAGCTGGTCATGCCCCAGGCCCATGGTAAGAACCCTGTCAGTCCACAAGGTATGTGATGTATGGGTACACTCAAGGCAAGCACTGCATCATGGTGTTCTGGAAAGTTCTGGGCAGCAATTAGAGAGGTGTAGATGTGTTGCTGTGCTTCTGTGGGTATGGAGGAATAGTTGGAGTGGATGCGCAGGTTCCACCTTGAATGAGCCCATTGCAAAGAATATTAGGTTGTTTCAAAAGTTTTGTCCGTTTTAATGTCATGTGTTTTTGTAGCTCCATATCTCAATAAATATTTATTCTACTCTGTCGTGAAATATACTGATCGATGGAGAATTTTGTACTCTATACATTGATGCTGTTCATTTTTTCCTACTTTTAATTTTTTTTATTCTTTTCAGCCTATTACTATATGATGTCATTAAGCGATTTTTGGCCAATTTTTCTCTACGAATTCAAATTGAATCAAAGCGCTGCCGAAACAGCCCAAAAAATTAACCAGGCATTTGGCAATGATAGTGTTAATGAACACACTGTT
This sequence comes from Loris lydekkerianus, assembly GCA_963574355.1. Classification (NCBI taxonomy): domain Eukaryota; kingdom Metazoa; phylum Chordata; class Mammalia; order Primates; family Lorisidae; genus Loris; species Loris lydekkerianus. Next base: position 746 of record CAUYPK010123751.1, on the reverse strand, counting down.
CGATGTTGGTTTGCAAAATTTCGTTCCGGAAATTTTAGCCTCAAAGATGAGCCCCAAAGTGGTCGATCTAGAGTAATCCAGGATGAGGATTTGAGGACCCTGGTGGAGACTGACCCATCACAAACGGTGCGTGGGATGGCAGAAGAACTGGGTGTCAGCTCCCATGCGGTTTTTGATGGTTTACAACATATTGGAAAGGTCAAAAAGCTCAAAAAGTGGGTGCCCCACAATTTAAACGCAGAAATTGTCATGTTTTGAGGTTTGTTCTTCATTGCTTTTGCGCAACCAAAACGATCCTTTTTTGGATCGGATCGTCACGTGTGATGAAAAGTGGATTCTCTACAACAATAGGAAACGTTCAGGACAGTGGTTGGACACCGATGAGCCACCCAGGCACTTCCCAAAGGTGAAACCCCACCAAAAAAAAATCATGGTTACTATATGGTGGTCAGCGGCTGGTGTGATTCCCTATAACTTTCTGCAAGTGAGGAAATCCACAAAATGTACCAAAAATTGCGTCAGCAGCAGCCAGCACTGGTCAACAGAATAGGTCCGATCCTGCTCCTCGACAACGCCCGGCCCGGCCGCACATCTCACAAATCACCGTCCAAAAATTAAAGGAATTGAGCGTGGAAGTTCTGCCCCACCCACCATACTCCCCAGACCTCTCGCCAACCGACTACCATCTTTTCAAGCACTTCGATAACTTTCTCACTGGTAGAACCTTTGCCAATCAGGACCTAGCA